>JAQLOL010000004.1:2554610-2567532 GCA_029783665.1 Naso thynnoides
CTTTAAGTAATGTAACTTATTACATTTGATTACTTTTTGATTACTTTTATAAATTTCCAATGCATTTTTATCCGTAGACTTAATAATGTAAGAGGCAGACATGGGGCGCTGCAAATTCAAACAAGAGAACCAATCAAAAGCATCAGAATAGCATCAAACTTTGCCAAAAGTCCTTGTCTGGAAATGGCAAAACACGACACCATGCACATCGAAGCACGCAGAGCAGCAAAATGAAAATTATTCAACATATAGCCTAAGCTTTTTACAGAAATGTAACCCCCTTTGTAATCATCAATTTTTTCTTAAGTAACTAATTTGATGACACATTTTTTTTCTCTGTAACAGATTACAACTGCCTTTATTTTGTATTTAAGGACGTATTTACCAAGCTGAAAGCTCATCTTTCCATGCCAAGTTAAACTAGCCAGCAAAACAGCACTTTCATCAGCGAATGAATCTGTCAAGAATTGCCCACATGTGCTGCGCTTTATGAAAAGTTTTGCCTGCCTTATTTGCATGGTGACATCTTAGTCCATGTCAAGATATTTAAAAAACGCAACAGATTACGAGCAGATTTCAAAGTTGCTGTAGAAATTCATTTTCTTTTGCTGATTAGTCCACATATTCGTCACCTTAGTTTTGGCGGATAAGAAATTTTTGTCAGATTTATACAGTACTCAAAAAGTATTTAACTATTTGGATTTTTCCCTACCTCCAGTGCTTCCTTATGAGCCCAAGATTATTTAGTAAGGCCCTAAGAAGAACCTGAGGGCCAGTGTTCTTGTCTATTTCTGCAGCTTTCCCATTTGTTGGGATGTAATGAATGATGTTAAGGCACCAACCTGCTGTAAACCTTGGTTTGAATTGTATAATATTTAAAGGGAAATTGTGTTGCACACTATCATTGGATGTGTCCTTACTGTAATTGAAGTTATGAAATAATTTAGCATTCACACTTTGGCTGTGAATTTCATCAACTGCTGGAACTGTTCAATAGAGTCCCTGAATAAATGACAACAGAGCAATGTGCAATTATGTTAGAAAAATTGCTTTTCAAGATAGCATCAAGTTGACTGTGAAAGAGAGGGGGACTCACTGTTGACTCACACTCACACAGGGAAAAGCAGTGGAGTATGGGGAGCTGAAAAACAAACATTTTTTGTGAGTGCTTGAGAGGTCATCTTTTTTGCTATTGTTTTGTTTTACCAGGGCAAGGTTTTTGGCAATGCTATAACACAAGTTCTTGTTTATCATCAGCAGCACTATTCCATGGCAGAAGCTCTGTGATTTAGATTCTGGGAGAAAATACTGAGCTGCTTTCTGCTTTGTTTTTCATCTCCTCCCATCTCATATACTGTTGTCCTGCTGCTGCATGATCTGCTTATTGACCTTGTAAGGGGAACACAGGGAACGACAAAATCACAGATACACAAAGTGACTGCTCATAGCAAGGCCAGAACTGGGATTTCATGGTGTGTTTTATCTCAGAAGTCTACTACTTTGCATAGCAATTATGCTGTGAAAAGTCATAGCCTTTCTCCTGATGATAACACAGAATGAGTTAAACGTGCCGGTATCTGTAATTTGTGAAAGTAGATATCTCTTCATTACGTTAAATAGAGAGTAAGGTGTCACACAATTTCTTCACCCCTCCCGACACATTGAAACATGATCTGAAGAAATACAATCTTAAATCTTAATCAGTTTTAATGAAAGCAAATTGCATAATGCTGACAGCCCAGCATAACTAATTGTATGCTGAATTTCATTCAGAATCATAAGCTTGTTTGAAGGTGATTTCTCTTCAACTGATCTTTAAACAGTATTAATAATAATTCTAATTTTACTGACATCAAAAAACAAGTGAATTTATCATGAATTATGGATAACATTGTTAACTACACACAAGCAGAAATCACCTCAGCAATCTCCTTAAAAGATTTTTTTTTCCTGTCACAGACATATGCTGTTGTTTTTGCTAACGACTGCTTTATATGTACATATATACAGATCAGATTTGAAATGTAACTGAGTGCCTAATTGTACAGAACATTATAGGTTTAAGTAAATCACCCATCAGTGAAAATGTGCTTTGTCAAAGTTGCGTAACATCTACAAACAAAGGCAGCAAAAACAAATCAAAATACAAAGGAAGTTCCCCACAGTGTTGTGCCCTCTGTGTCAGTCCCCTTTACGTTTACCTCAGTTGTTGCCCCTGGATTTATGGATTTGGATTTATTCTAAATTTATTTAGCTTAGTTAGTTGGGTAGTTAGTTTGTTTTTAATTCTGTTATATAGTTTTATGTTCATTTTTTCTTTTGTTTGTTTTTTTGTTGTTGTTCAAACATGGCCAAACTCAAGAGACTGAAAAAAAAGCAACAAGATCGAAACATCATCGTCATATGTCTGTTAAAAGCGCTTGTCACTTTAGCACTGCAGTGTGCGAGCACTTTGTCACTTTCTTTTTCGGTTCAGCAGGCAAATTCCCTGAAAGATGCAAATGAAAAGCGGTGGTATCAACTAACCTAAGTACCTGAAAAAACACTCTTATTTGGAGAGATAGTTATCCAACCTCTGTGTAAATCGCAAACAGGCTAATCTTTATCCAAGAACAAGCTAGTGCAAGCCAAACACATTATCTAATTAATATGACAGGCTGTCTATAATCAACTGACGAAAGAAATATTTGTTCTTTCACTTACTCTTTCTTGATTACAAACACAATCTTCCTCTGCTTTGCAGTTTATTCAGCAGAAATATAACATATATGATGCACACACCTAAACAAGGACCCTCTTTTCTGTCCTTCATTCTCTCTGCTTTCACAGAGAGGAGCTGATGATCAGTTCCTCCTTTGACTCTTTGGAGGTTCTTCTGGACTCATTTGGGCCCGTGAGAGACTGCACAAAAGACAACGGAGGCTGCAGCCGTAACTTTCGCTGCATATCCGACCGAAAGCTGGACTCTAGCGGATGTGTGGTGAGTCATCCTTCTTTTATAGCCTGTGTCTCTGGCTAGAGGCTGCCATACATTAACTACAGTAACGGGACATGACCTTTTACTTAGATTGCACATGTTAATCAAATTCAAAGTATTTCAGTATACTAAGCATTCAATCCTTTTAAGATTGATATAATATGAGAGCATGGCATTGTACGGCCTGCAAGGTCTTTGGGATTATTGATCTGATGCCCACACATATGGCTTCTTCACTTATATTCTTATGTTTTAATAATTTTCTGTTGTTGCCATTGGCGTGTGTCATCTGTGTACCTGCATAAATATTCACAAGCCTATCTGCTGGTTAAAATGACCCATATCAAGGACAAGCAGCAGACCCAGCACTTTGCAGTGTCTGAGTGGACAATTTGACTTCCTCTCTTGTCTCATATGCCTCTTAGGCCTACAACACATTCATTACCTCCAGGTGGTGCTTAGCAACTAGGAAATGTAGCGGCCAAGTTTGTTTTCTTCTCCATCTGTTTGGGACACGAACAAGCGTTGCTGTTATTTGCAGAATCTTAGCACCGTCTGCTAGTGTTTTGTTTCCACTGAATCCTCCCTTCTATTGATAGGCTGTCAGTCATCTCCCTATCCCCCAACAACTTAATTTCTTCTCAAGTAGGCTATTTGGATGCACTTGAGTCGAGCCTTTCAGGTGGGCTGGGGACATGCTGTTTATGCAGTCCACTGTGCTTCATCTTATCTCATGTAAATCACCTCAAGGAGTAGTAAACTGCACATGAGATGTTCCTAATGGGAAAATTTTTAATTTATAAATTCAGCGTATTCATATTTACAAGCAATGAAATATGTTCACGAATTGGAAAACATTAACACAGTACAATTATTTTGGCCAGTGGACAGACATGTGAAGCACATGCTAATGCGTTCATTAATTACACCCTTGCTCTTTCAACATCTGGCTTTAATCAGCAAACATTTGAACCTAGAAGCTAAAAAATAAGTGTTTTGTGCGCTGTCAAATATACAGAATTTAGTCAAATCAATTTTGTTCCTCAGTGACTTTATTAAATTTATACGTTTATTCAGCTGGATTTTGAAATACTTGTCTTAACACGATTGGTACAATAAATGTACTGCTGAGAGGTCAATCATCTCATTAAACCAAGCAAACCCCCAAATACAGTAGCTATGTATTAAAAGGAACTTGTGGATCTAACTTAGTGGAAACCTGGAGTAAATGGTAATGTTTTTAAGCCCTGATTTTAATTGGCTGACAGTTGTAGAAGACCTCAGGTATTCAGGAGGCTCATTCCTCAAGTGGGGAGCGTAGAAACTAAAAGCTCCTTCACCATGCTTGGGTTTGATATTGAAACACTGAGTTAATCCGTCCCGGAAGACCTGAGAGGTCTGGACGCTTTGCAGTGTACAAGTAAATCAGAGACGTATTTAGACCTAATTCCATTAACTGCTTTATATATTTTAAAATTTGTCCTTTGGCTCACAGGAGGCCGGTGCAGTGATTTTAGCGCAAGTGTGATGAGCTCCACTTTATCAGCGCTAGAGCTGCAACTGTATGACTTGTTGACTTGTTCAGTGCACCGATTCAGCAAATGTTAGGGACTGTAGTCATGTGGTTACATTGTTATGTAGAGTTGTACGTGGTCTGCATAAGTCTAATAGGAGATATTGTAATCATCCATAATCTACATAATACGGACAAAAAGAAGCATGTGCATGTTGTATAGAAGGTGTAGCACTAAGATCCAGCGATACCAAAACCAGAGTTTTGATGTGTCACTGCCTAGGCGAATGTCATTTAAGACTTTTACAAGAGCAGTCTGTGCTGGGGTGGGGTCAAAGATTATAAAGAATTGAAAAGAAATGTTTTGCACCAAAAAACAAGGAAACAAACAAAAATGCTAAGCTGGTGAAAAAAAAATCCTTTCAACAATCTTTCCTTAAAAGGTAGGTTTCAAATGGGCTTGTAGTCATAACTCAGGCATCTAGATTGGATTAGATTAGAGGTTTAATAACTGCTGTCTTCAATGCCTTTGCAAATGGGCCGTACGGAAATAGCTATTTACTATCTGTAGTACATCCAATGTTATGCAGTTAAAAACATATTTAAAAAAAACATAGGTGGAGTATCTATGCAGCAGATAGTTAGGCCTAAGGTTATGTCTTAAGTAAAACATCTATGTCACCGCATCAGCATACCCTGGTAAATTTAGCACACTGTTAGCCCCTACATGGATTTACAGACTGTCCTTCTTATGTTTACTTTTTCATCTTTGAAAAAGAAGTCAGAAGTCATCGCTTGACTTAGTGGATAGCAGTTCAGAGGGGACTGATGCTTAGATAAACATGGTTGGGTTTTTACACTAAGAGTTTCAAAACTTTAAAAGATTTTTCACAGTATTGCACAAACCACCAAATGTGATATTTAACCCTGGCTGGAGTGTATTTGCAGTAAGGACAGAAAAAGAGACTGTCTACACAATTATTTTGACAGTATTTGTTGATACCATTGCTGCCTCCAAAACCAGGCAGCAGAGCTCTTTTTTGATCGAACATTATGGAAGTGCTGAAAAGCAGGAAGGCTTAACCCGTTCTCTGTCCCCTCTTTTAAAATGCAACAGCAGACAGTTTTTGTGTCTTAAATGTGGAGCTTAGTTCTCTTGACTATTGAAATGCTCCAGCATTCATGATTGTTAAATATTTTTATGATAATGAGTGACAAAGAAAGTAATTAGCCTTTGAGGTCCATGAAGACCCATTGGGCAGGAGTCTATCTCCTGTTTCTGTAGAGTGAGGCGGCTTGATGTACAAGTACCTTGGACATGACGTTGCTCTGCTGCAGGGTCTCACCCCCAGTCCAACCCTTGAAACTGAGGCCCACAAGGCCAGTGAGCTGGTTACATGACTAAGTCCCCCAATAATGATATACGCTGAACTGAAGGGATTTTTTTTAAAGGTATTCCAAAGGGTCCAACAGTCACATGGTGGCACCCGTCCATTACTGTTTGTCATTCATTCTTTATTGGAATTAATTACTCTCACTCTCCTTTAAGTATCCTGCCAGGTAATTCTCTCTGAGGTAGTTAAAGCACAGTGGTGCTTTCAGTTCAGTGCTAACTGTTAATTAGAACTAAACACTAAACACAAAGGATGCAAACAGAAATTCATATGTATTGCAGGTATTTGTTTACAAAATGAAGTATTGGAGCGATTGCAACATAAACTTGAGAATGCTGCAAGTTTCTGGTAATTATTGTATTGTGACCATGGACGTCTCCACCATGTCCTTCACATAGCTGTATTTCAGTCGAAACCAAAGTTGCAAAACAACAGACAATCTAGTAGACATTGTCATTCCTTAATAATACAGTCAAGTCTGAAAAGCTCCATATTTTGATTTTTACTGTACTGTGACCGTGACATTTTGCCCAGACTAAAGTATCTTCTCTTTAGAGATTTGAGGGCTTATTTTAGCTTGTAGTTAATCAGTTCTTGTGCTTCTTCAGTTTGCTCTTGGACAGCTAGCGCATGGAGAAGCTTTTAGAATATTAGCTTTTTAGTACTTAGCTAATAAAATTCTCTTTTTTAAAAAAAAAATCTTTTTGAAGGCTAATTTGTGCCCTTCATCCAAAAAACAAATGTTTAAAGAATGAACTTGTTTTTCCCCATGGCTTTGTAAAAAGTCCAGTAACCTGTTGCTTAGAAAGATCAAATCATGTGGCCGCTGTCAGATTCCATCACTAATGTATCACTGGTACTCTAAACCCTGGGCCATTCACACACTTGTTACAGCGTTGAGAAACCATAGTTCACTTACTAAAGTCTATCACTGATATCTCATGTATGTTAGAATAACATCATAAACAGACAGTTTGAATAATAGAGTCCACTTGGTTGCAACAACATTGCAGTGGAATGCCGAAGACCAAAAGATCCAGAAATATACAGACAGAAAGAAAAGTAACAGTAGCTCCAAATGTTATTATTATTACAACTTCTTTTAACGGGAGAGACATGACAGAGTAGAGATTTGAAGTCTCAAAGGAATTCGATTATGTTTTACTCAGTTAGTACATTCATTTTTCTTTCCTACTGTTCTCTTGCGTGGGAAAGCACAAGACAAGTCAAGACAAGCTATTTTAAAATAATTTTTTTTCCTTTTCACATAATTGGTGAATGATAGAACAATAGCTCGTATTCACCAGCATCTAGAGGGCACCTTTTTTTATATCGCAATTAGTTGCAAATCCTTGCCAAAAGCGCCGAGGGTGGGGGGTGGTGGTGGTGGTGGTGGTGGTGGGGGGGTATCAAATCAAATTTCTTTCCCTGAAATTAGTCTCACTTGGATTCAAAAAGAAACAGTGAAGATTTCTTGCAATGCTTTGATGTGTCATGAGACTCCACTTTTGTACTCTATTAATTATTTATTTTCTTGTTATATTTTCATCCTTGGAGCACATTAAAGCGGTGATGTTTTTCTAAGAACCTTTGGAGGAAAAAAAAGAAAAACAAAGTGAATGTAATTACTCATAGTGCTTATTTTGAATGTTTATATTTTCTTGTTCCGTGCAAATTTTTATTGCTGTAATCTCAAATTAAGCAGAAATCGATCCCAGTAATTAATCAATTATTTCACACATCAGTAGAGCCTCATGGTTGAAGGAGGTGGACAATATTTAGGAGAAGGTGGAAAAAATGACTACGACAGATGAAGAAAGAGAGTTTTGAAACTCCTCTAGGATAGATTTGCTGTTGTTTCTATTCAGTGCCTATTTAGAATTGGGTCCAACCAATATGAAATTCTGATATCCGATATACTGGCCAATATTGGCTAATTGTGGTTATCAGATATTTGTGAGAAAGATATTTAATAGAGGCAGAATATCTTACATTTTAATAAACTGTATTCCAAACATCAATCACTGAACAGTCAACCCTTCACTTACTAGTTAGGAAATAACAGACCCTCGGCTGGACAAACTTTATAATCAAACCATTTTAAATCACTAGTCCAGGCTCTCTTTTTTTTCAGCCTAAAAATGGTTTTAATATCAATACATATCAAATAACATATATGCTGAAACTGATACATCTGTGATAGGCCAATTTTGGCTGATAAAATTGGCAAACTGATGTATCGGTTGGGCCTGAAATCATAATGTGTAATCTCAAAGTAATTCTGTGTGCGACTGCACGTTTCACCGTCAATTTTCCTGTCAAGTTCTGTCACTTGCAAGCCAAAAATAAAGAAGACATTTACATATCTAAATATTATGAGGCTAGTTTGAATTCTGCAGGAATTAAGATGAGTTATGTGTGGAAATTTTATGCTTTTGACCAGCAGATGCAAAACATGCATACAAATGGAGGCAGTGGTTAAGTCTAACCTTTACTCTCCTTAACAAAGAGTAACTGTGAAACACGCCATCTGAGGACTTCAAATTGATTAGTTTACTTTTTTTTTTATTATTCACTGATTATTAATCGGCGGTTGAGTGATGACAACATTGAACAGAGAGGATAGGGAGTTGTACCAATTCATGTTACAAACTAGAATCAGGCGAGGACTCGTCGTCTTTTCAGACCATTTTTTAAGACCTCCATGTCATTTGGCTGCCTTTACTTCAGTTTAAAGCCATTCCATCTCCTTCACCTTCTCTACCTGAAGCTCCTGCTGAACCTCCTGCTCTTTCCTGCTGCATCTCCTTCTCTCTGTTTCTTTCTTTTATTTCTTACGCCATTCAGTCGCTTTTTTATTTGGTGTTTTTGCTGCTCTTTTCTGTTTTCTGGTTATTGACTGCTGTTATGTTGCTATGCTAGCCTGGGTTTTTGAATCATCCTAACTTGGAGGCTAGCAAGTTTGTGACTTCAGTGCCCCTTCCTACATGTTATATTGAAAATGAAAGTGTATCATAATCATCTCTAGATGCCTGCAGTATTGTCTGTTTTGATTAGGGTGGATATTTGCAGTTTGTGGATCAAGCAAAGCTCCATTTATCAGTCTTTTTTGTCTCCAACATTGACTTGAAGTGAGGCATTGTGTTTTTCTTGCCAGCCTCACCGCCCAGACCCAGGAATCTTTTTTTCATTCTCTTTTTTCCCTGTCTTTCTCTGTTGCCTACAAGTGTAAGCAGTATTGTAGTTTACCGCGCAAAAAGCAAGATTTCACAGAGTCAAACTGTTGTGTCGAATCTTTTAAAATTGTATTACTTCCTTACTTCCGTATTTAATTGCAGCATCTCTATTTCTTTTAAAGCTTGGTGATCTTATCCTTGCCAAGCATTTTTCTGAGCTCTCCTTTATTTACTGAATCAACCCAGACGTCAGACCCAGAGGCTGCCGCTGCCTTAGTAAATCAGACAGTAATTACACACAGACCGTGAGCATAAATTAGATGAAAGAGGCAGTACAAATTTGCCATGCACATTTATTTATGTAAGTCTGGCCTTGAATCTACACAATTATCAATCACAAAGGAGATGTAGATTAAGAAAGGGAGGTGAATTTATCATTTTTCAAGTTTTTGAGACAACTCACACGTAGATTGCTGTGTGGCTGCAGACATACTGAGAAAGATGACGATCCTTGTTGAATGTGTGCTGATTTAATTGATTTTGATTTTCCATGCTGTAAGAAAAGTTTATCACAGGTACTAACTGGAATCAGATTCAGTTTAAATGAGATGTGTCGTTATTATGCTGCTTATCTAACAACCACCTCTTTGCAGCATTGCAAATGAACAAGTCATTGATCTTCACCCACACATACACTCATCCTAGTCCTGTCCATCACCGCGCAGCGCTGCTCCCAGCTGCCGTTGCATATATTACTGTGTGTTTTAGTAATTATCTTGTGACTGTCAAGCTTATAAATGAGCCTCTCATCCGTCTAATCAGGGTGGTAAACTGGCTGGGCCCCAGTGCTCTGATTCCACCCTAATCAATTAACACCTTGTCTGAGTCCGTGCTGCCAGTAGCTGTCCTGTCTGCATTTAATATCTTTCCTTGTGTCAGAGTCTACTGATGCTGGCGGTCTGCACTGACTGACCTGTTCCATTTTGCTGATATATTGCACTCCTGGGGAGAGGCAGCGCATGGCGCCTCCAGAAGTGAGAGCGTAATAATTACAGAATGATTGTGAGATTAATTAGCTTAGTCTTGTCACTTGTCTCCCTTGCAAAATGGTGGAAAACAAGGACGTTGCTGGCAGAGCAGATTGCTGCCAGGATGGAATGAAGAGATCGTTGGGCCCTTTCCAAGCAGCTCAGAGTGTGTAAGGGGCTTGATATATATATCTGCAGTTCAGAGTGAATGCCAATCACTAGTGTTATTTAAGTGCATTTGAGCTGTATGTCCGCTTTATAGAATTGCACTGAGAAGGAAAGGGTTGCGTGTACAACAGCCAAATGACTGAGGCTATTTGAAGTGACTACACTGTGTCCATAGCGTTGTTGGACTCTTACTCATGCATTTAAATCTTTTAATACAGTTTGTTACAGGTACATTTAGTATGTGATGGGTTGGATAGGATATATCAATTATCCTCGAGTAATTTTAACTATGTTGGACCTGTGTGTTTAGGTGTATCCATGTCTAGTTATGTGTTGTATTTTGTTTTAAGAATTACAGTGGACAGAAAAGTGCCGGTGTTCTGTTGAAACTATTACGGTTGAAAAGTAAGAGCAGATGCTGGCTGACGGTTAAATCAGTTTTAGGCTCAGGTTATTTATTTATACCTGTAGGCAGATTTGGTTTGCAGTTGAAAGGTAAAGGAATCCTTTGACAATTTCAGACAGCGCAGACAACAAAGCATACAAAAACATGACAAAAGGATAAAAGGTAAAGCGATAAAGTGATGACATTGCTCCAGTGCCACTCAAACTGTTGAATATGTACTTAACACCAGTAATAAAGCTGCACTTCACAATTAAGCACTTAAATGCAAGCAGTCTACAAACTATGGATAAATACCACAAACTGCCTGAATAATAGAGGCTGTATGTTCAGAATGTGTGAGTTTCAAGTCCCTGTGTGTTTGGATTCTTTACTCAAAAACAAATACAGTTGTCATAGTTTGGTAAAACCCAAGATAAACCAATATCCGGAGGTAAGAAAAACAACAATTATGAAGTTGTATTCAGTCGGAGACTGTAATTACTATA
Source organism: Naso thynnoides (assembly GCA_029783665.1). Taxonomy (NCBI): domain Eukaryota; kingdom Metazoa; phylum Chordata; class Actinopteri; order Acanthuriformes; family Acanthuridae; genus Naso; species Naso thynnoides. The sequence goes on from JAQLOL010000004.1 coordinate 2,565,758, forward strand.
TTTATACATGCATTATCAAAATGTTGTGGCAAACAAGGGACGGTTTGTGTCTGCACTCTCCTGAATTGGACAATACAATGACAAGATACACACTGCAAATTTTATCAACTGGCAACTATAGAATTAAGCAAGTTGCAGATAATTGCTTTACAAATTGAGCCCCATAAGGTGGAGTGCTGTCTGTCAGCTGAGTGACACACATTCAAATCCCATAAATTTCTGTTATTAGTCTCTTCTGGCTGGTCCAGTGACATTAAGAGTTTTACCGATTGCTACAATACTGCACTTCCTAAGGCTTGAGGACCTGTTGACCTGTTGCAACACAGGTCTGTCTATATTGACTTTTAGTCACTAGTATTGGTCGAGCTAAAGGAAGCCCCACACCTTATAATTAAAATGTTGTGAAGTAAGTTTTAACTAACTCATGCTAACTCCCTCTGACTATAACTAAATTTTAAGTGTAAAATCTGTGAACTGTCCCTTTGTGTGGGACATATTAAAAACTACGTATATAATCACACATTGCTACCAACAAACACAAATAATAACACAGAGCAACACGGAAAGTGTCCCCTTATGACAAAGAGGAGTCACCTAACTGTACTCTTCATTAAAATATGTATAAAACAAAAACAGCATCACTGAGCTTCAATGATCAACCAAATTATATGTTTGTGTTACCATTTTGTACACTCCACCAATTTAAACAATATCATCAAAGCATGATTACACATAAAATCACACTATCTGTACTGTGGTATTATATGTTACAACATAATACACCTCCCAGTTGAAATATCTCTGACCAGTATGGTGTTTCATGAACAGGACCTTCCTGAATGCTGCAGGCTACAGCTGTTCTTCTCACCACTCTGTATTGGCAGAGTTCCCCTATAGGCAGCAAAAACCAATCTTGACTGGATCACATTTTAGGACACTAAGCAGTGTTGAGCGGAGTCAATACCTGGCTGAGATATAGCACGACCTAAGCCCTAAAGAGGAATAGGAGCACATTAGATTGTCACTACTGATGTTTTCTCTCCTCAGGTCATTGGGTTTACGCCAGAGTGTCTTTAGACTCAGATAAAAGCATCTCCTTAAGATCAGTTACTGGTTGGGTTCATACTTGTGGATAAATGTGTTTTTTGATCGACAGAACATGTTTTTCATTAATACCAACTCAGTATCCACTTGAACAGAAGAGGAACTCATCCTTTAAATGCCAATAAAATGAAATGACTGTCGGGTAACTGTTAAGGACAAGTGGTTCAAGTACAGACAGATGTATCTTCTTCATTTAAAATCAAGGATAATGGGAGATAATTTAAAATGAGATGGACCACTGTATAATATATTCACTATTCTGTTTATGAGTGCATGATTAAATACATCGGACCTTGGGCGGGGTTATTTATATATACTTTGAGTGTGTTTTCACTGGAGATGACGGAAACATGTCCTCTTCTTTTTTCTAAATTCTTGTTCTGATCAGTTTTGATATACCTCATAAAATCCCTACAAAACAGTTTTCTCTGATCGCCCAGCTGGTAAAATCCCAATAACAGAGGAGAGGAGCTGATAAAAATATGGATAAGCTCATCTGAGTCACCTTCAGTTTTTACTGCAGCAATTACACAGTAGTGAATGATTTTTGGCCTTTTTTGGCTCTGGTCGTCTCTGATGTAACAGAGTAGTTGTTCCTCTGTGTGTGTGTGTGCGTGTGTTTGTTTGTTTTTTTTTGTTTTGTTGTTTGGGGGGGGGGTAGAATTGGAATT
>JAQLOL010000004.1:2567632-2581945 GCA_029783665.1 Naso thynnoides
TGAAAGCATTCACAAGCTTTTGGTGAAAGTTCTCCACGAAAAATCATGTCTGCATGTGATTTGCGGTCAATCTACAAAGTTTTAAACAAGCAATAACTCTGTTTCCCTGGCAACACCTACGACTAATACCCGTAACAATCATTACAATCCCATACAATCCTTATGTAATTAAAACGTAGTTCGCTATTCCAGTAAATAGGACGGACCATAGATATGACCAAGTAACGGGAGATACACCAGTCCGCTCAGCTCATTGAGCCCGCTGCTAGCCAGAGAGCTAATGTTATGCTAGCAAGCTTCAAAGTCAGCAGCGTTGTGTAGACAAACTGTAGGTTATATACAACTTGTCAGTATGTTACAGAGCAAATCTACCTCACTAACCAGTCATGTCATTGTCCCCAAATCAATAAAAACGTTCAGGAACAAAAGGACAGGTGACTGTCTCCATCAGGAGTCGAGGGCTGAACAGTGAACAGGACTGAGATGATTGATATCAGTAAGTTCAGATGGACAGTGTCACAGGGCTGTAGAGGGGAAAAAACACACATAGACTCAGTTACCAACCTTTTTAAAATCAAACACAGGGGTTACTCACCTATTGATGACTTAACCGTCACTTCAGATTGGACAGTTCAGCCAGGGGACACTTTGTTTACCAAATTTATTTTACCTATAAATGAGTGGAGGGAGGCCACCTCTTGCAGCTTGTGTGTTACAAGCACCTCCCTGTGGTGTTCAGATTATAAGGCACTGACTACACCCAGTGGCAAGATATTCTGAAAAGCTGTAGGCTTAATAAACTCCTCGAAACAGAAACAGTTCAACTTTTAGCCTTTCAAATCGATATTTTGAGACTGATGTAGCTCAAGTTTGATCAGGAAGATTTCTGTTTTATGTGCCTGCAGCATAATTGTGCATGGAGGATACATACTAATATATATATACTAAGGAGTAAGTTTACATGTTGCTGTGGTAGCAAGTTGGGTAGCAGATGAACTTCGAATGTCGATTTAACTTGTGCCGACCTACTTGTGTGTTAAATGGTTTTGTTGCATAGCTGTCAGCCAATCAGAAAAGAGTATTCATACAGACCATGGTAAAACATTGCCTATTCGATACAGTGTAAAACTCAACAATGGACGTTAGTCTTTGTGCAGGCAGAGGCAGAGATACCTTCTGTCGCAACATTCAGGAATGGTTGTTCTTAGAGAAAATTGTTTTGAAATGACCTTTAAACGACCTGAATGGGTCATCTTCTTCCTAGACAGGTTTATAATGTTTTTTTTTTTTTTAAGAAAGACATTGCAGCATGCTGTTTTACATAGCTGGACATCACTGTAATAAAACAAGCTGAGCATGTAATGCTTAATGTTGGCCTCGCTGCCGAGCTATATCTTGCTGTTGGTTCTTGCTAGTTGGAACTGCCAAAATCAACACAAAATAAAAGTTGCTTGTGGTTAGTTCACTGATTAACTTTGTTCATTGCAGGTGAGTTCAACACAGATTGCTTGATCAATAAAGTTTTAGAATAAAAACATCAGATTAAAGGTAGAGTCAGCAGCATTTTCCCTGCTTTTGAGCACTGAGGGAGAGGCTAGGGATGAAGAGCGATACAGAGTTGTCCTGCCTTCTGTTGGACAGGTAGGTGCCAAACCCCGGCGGGTAGCTTCTGCTAGCTTGCTATTTTTGTAATATTCCTACATAGCTTGCTGTGTAGGTACAAGCCGTATAAGTACACGCTATAATACTTTCGGTGGTGCTGAGGGGGAAGGAGGGGCCCAATTTGAATGTTGTGACTGAACCAAACAAATGATGTAAGTGATACTAACAGTGTTATATCAGAAAATGAAATCAGTCAAAAAATAAAAAGGCCTTGGGTCAGAAAATATAATCTTTCTTTTTAAGAAAGGTCTTTAGTTGCAGTGTGGCCACTGACCTCAACACCCTCTCTGTTAACTTTTTGCACTTAGCTGTGATGGAGGTGAGAGGGGTTACTAAATGTCCAGTATCTGCATTGGAATTACTCACCATACCATCCAAAAGAGGCCAGAATAAGGGGCTAAGCACTCAGGGATAAGCTGACCTCTGACACATTGCTTATCTCATCACACTGGCCTGAGGAAAACATTCTCAAGATAACTTTGTTTATTAGAAAACATGAAAGGAAGGTTGAAATGTTGGGATTATCTTTTAGGGCAACAAAATGTGATTTCTTTAATAGACCTCGCTATAAAGAAGTTTCTCTCTGAACTTGACACAAATGCTCCTGTGGGCTTCTCTCCCTGCGGTGCGAAAAACCCTTTTAAGTTTTTTAGGAAATACATTCCAGTTTTCTATTTGGTGTATCAGTCGATATGCTTTTCAGCGCTAAGCATAGAGCTATAATAGGCTGTTCCATTAAACCTTGAAGTTATACTTGGCCTTAATATATTGTATATGTTACACAAGTGTTGCCTGGGAAAATACTCTTCTTAGCCATAGAGCATAAAACAGCTCTTTAAAACACAACAGTCACCTTGTTGTAAGCAAATGTCTAAACAAAAGAAATGCTGTCTGTTTTGTTTTAGTTTTTGTACCATGAAACAAAGAAGCCATGGTCAGAACAATATTCCCAGCAAGAAAACAGTGTTTGTATATGTGACATTTAATCGTGTTGTCTTTCATAACCAAATGCACATGACACATTGGGCTGGGCAGAAGTAAATTTTTCTCTTTGACTAAATCTCAGCAAAGAAATTCTGCATATTTCTGACACCTATCTAATCTCAAAAGTAGTATGAGGTATTTTTTTAAATGTCAGGGAAAATTTTTACACTATGTTAGAGAAACCTTTTCAATGATGAGCATGCTGGATGACCACTAACATCTCCAAGATGTGAGACGGTAAACAGTCATACTCATGATGGTTAACGAGATTTCTGTGAAATCCTGTGGTCTGCTCGGGAAAACGGGGACTGTTGTTCCTCAGGATCTGGACCACATTTGTATCCTCTGGAGATAAAACTGAAAAAAAAAGACTAGATCATTTTGACTGTTCTGGGAACCAAAGCCAGCAGCAGACTGTGTGAATCATTGGGCTGAAAGAACATGAAGAGGGCGTGGAGTTGTCGGTGTCTTTGAGAACTGGATTCCAGAAATGCTGGGTATAGGGACTCACTGGTAAGAAAGCCCAAAGGGCAGTTCTATTGAGACTACATAACTACACCCAAAAGCAAAAGGATTCTATAAGCACTAAGAATCAAGGGTAGGATAAGAGTTAAGGGGCAGGACGTGCCTTCCTATCACAGCTTCTCTTCCAAGGGAATTAAAAGAAGGCAGGCTGGGCTTGTCAGGTGGTTAAGGGGTGCCTGAAAACTTCTCTCACATTTAAGTCACATTGCGATATGGCAGATGTGCAGAGGTGAGAAAATAAAGTTTGAAAGGTTTCATTTTCCTCTGAAGCAATCTTTTTTTGTTTTGTTTTGTTTTGGATTTTTTTGTGCACAAAAAATTTCTGTCACTTTACACACAAGAAATGCCTTCCAAGAAATGCTGTCTCAATGTAAACAGTGTTATCCCTGTATTTAAAGTTGAGCTGAAGTCAAAAACGCATTTACAACCCTTTTGGACGATTTCCTGCTCTTAGTGTAGTTAAATTTGGAAATGTATCACAAAAAATGAATTATTTCATATTTTTATATAGAAGTATGCCACTTCCGTCTTTCATGTTAAAAAAAAAAATCTCCTGGGTCCCTGATGTCATTGTTGACTTGGGCCATTATTGGTTGAATTCAGCCAGTTATAGCATGCCAATCCACCTGTCAATCATTTTGCAGCTCCTATATATAGAGGGCGGGTCAACTGGGATCGCTGTGGGTTTACTGTCAGGCGATAGATTGAGACAGATAGCGAAAGATAAATAGATAGAGCAACAGATAGATTTAGAGTGATAATGTTAGTGAGAGTGAGTGACAAAGTGTTAGTTTAGTTACAGCAGATATGAAGGAGGCGAGTAGTCCTCCACCACTGAATGGAGGCTAACATCATTGGCATTCATCTCCATGTTCATCTCGCTTTCACTGTGCCGCCTACATCCCGCCTACATCCCGCCTGCTTGCCAACAACACTCCAATCAGATCCCTCCAACATATGTCTCGCCCCTACAGCAAGTTCATTGGTTGTTTAATTGTTTGAATAGCAAATACGTCACAACACGGCAGTGGAGGCTCTGGAAAAAGGCATTTCAGCCCGTCTTTAAAATATTATCGAGGCTTGCCCCTCTCTACGACAGCTGAAGTCCTCGAGTATGGCATTTTGGATGATAAACTAATAACCATAAACTCTGACTTCTAGTGTGATGGTACAAACAAGTTATCTAAGGTTGTGGCCCACCTTAAAGTGATATTCCACTGCTAAATTCTGTTTTGTTAATTCACCCTCATAAGTTTTGATTTTTTTTTTTTCCTTTCAGCAATCGTCCTGGCAAACAGGCAATTTTTAAAAAAAGCATGCTTCTTTTTGCTAGTCACACTCTTGATAGCATCAAATATACTTTAAAAAATGTTAAGGGTTGTAGGAAAGCAAGGACCGATTTGAAAAGTTTGCCTTTTAGCTTTAGAAGTTAGTATATAAGTTGTGGCTGAGTCATCCCTCAAATGTAAGGGCTCATTCAGAGTTCAATCTGTAAATGAAATTAAACAACAACTTAACAAGCTAAATGCTCACAGGTGTCAGTCTGCATTCCTTGGTGCAGCTCACGCAGTCTCACTCACTCAGTTCCGCTCTGCTCTGCTGCAGCCAGAACAATCATGCACATCTGCTGCTCTGCTCTGAGGTAATCAGATCAATCAGCTCACACCTGGCTTTGCCACTACATACGTCTCCTCTGCTGAGTCACTCACTGCCAGAGGTACTTTGCTGTTTCTGATGCAAGGCTTCCCCACACTTGCCGTTTGGATTTCCCATTGCTGTCTCATCCTGTTTTTGACTCTTCTGTCTGTTCTCTGAAAATGCCCTTGCCTTCTGTACCCAACCTTGAAACCTGGCTCTGTGTCTTCAAGTCCCTGTTTGTCTGTGGCCATCTGTTGTTGTTCTGTTGTAGCGTTAGAAAGTGAGTTTACCCCTCTACTTACCTGTTGGCACCACAGATTCAGAGAATCTTACCTGTTTGCCTGCCCTGCTATTGTGAGGGTTACCAGTGCTTGCTCACTTGCTGGCTCACTGGTTCCTTGTCTGGCACAGCAGCCCATCTGTGAATCAGTGTGTGTGTCACACACTGACAATAAAAGTCATGACAGATTATTCCTGCTGTCAGTTGAGCTGCAATTGAGTCCACCACACACCCATTACAACAGGCACATACGTGGCAATGTAATAAGCATGGAAACTAAAGAACTACTTGTCAGGGCACAGCCAAGAGATAAAATAGAAAGTATGGCCTTGGTGGAAATAGGCAAATTGATGTCATCATTTGCTTCATCTAAGCTAATAGATTTAGGTGACCTAAATTTGGAGTGACTCTCTGCGAACTCTGCTAGGTTGAAAAAACAATCTAGAACTAAATCTAACTCAACTTAATGCTTTTCCCACAACACCAAAGGCAAAGAATCCCTCTAAATCCACATTAATTGATCTTATACTTTTTTGCACAGGATACTGGGGATCATTGACCAACCGCATGTGTCAGGATGGTCAAAGGTCATAAATCAAGAGCCTGAGTTATCAGGAAATGTAATTTTTAAAAATTTAATGAACAGGCCTTTTTTTTAAAAAAAAAAATTCTAGGCAAATTTAGATCACATCTACTTAATTCCATACCCCAAACTGGATTTTATCATTTTTCTCGTATTTTTAACTCTCTTACTGAGAAAAATGCTCCATAAAAGAATTTTAGAATAAAAAATCTTTTTACTCCCTGTTTTTCTATAGAGCTTTCTGAAGCCCTCCATGTCAGAGATGTTGCCCGGTCAAAAGCCAGCATTTGAGCATTTTTTTTTTTTTTAATTTCTGTGTTTTTATTGTGCCTGTTCTTATTTACCTGCTGTAATTTCTTACTATGTGCTGTCAAATTTATGATGTTTTAATCAGGGTGCCATTGAAAACGAGAGCTTGCTCTCCATTGGTGCCCCTGGACAAATAAAGGTTTTCAGTTCAAGTAAATAAAAATTGTAAAATGCCATGTCTGTTATAGTTACAATAATTATTATTCTGTTGTATTTGTTTATTTAGTTGCCACTTCAAAGCCATTGTATTCTATCAATATTACCAGAATCACAACCAATATTTACTGATGAGGACCCTGTGAAGAATGAGATATATTTTCTTGGGAATACGTTACCTTACTTTTTAATTCCTCAGAAATTGTTGTTTTGCACCAATCTATTCATCAGACCAATTTGAAAAGTGCATAGCTTAACTAACTGCTCTTACAGGGCTTTGTTGCTGTTTGGCAATGGCACAGTACTGATTCCCTTAAGCCTCAAAAGCACTGCAGGAATTTATCTCCATTAAGAAACAGGATTAAAAGGCATGGTGGTTTAAGGGGTTTTCCAGAGCAGGCTTTGTACCGCTTGCTTCTTCTAATGCAGAGTAGACAGGACTCTTACTCACTGTCCGTTATTAAATCGTCTAAGATAAATAACGATTACTTTCCCTTCAGGGACCCTTTTGTTAACATCACTGGGTGGTCATTATCTACTAAACCGACAACATTTGTGGATGGAAATACTTGCAGAAATATATTATAAATATTATGTGTGATGTTTGAGTTGTTTCCCATTGGTTTGTCGTAGCACCTCCCACAGAAGATTTGACCGATGTTAGTTAGGGCATACTGATCAATACAGTCGCTCTTTTTTATTGCAATTCTTTTTTCTTTTTTATCTTTTAAGGGATATTTGTAAAGCCAATAAACAAATTAAAAATGCAGAGTCCACTTTTTACATTTGAGCAAATGTAACCCTTGTATTATGTTCACTTTTTGGACCCTCTTGTACCGGGTGGGTCAAATTGACCTGGGATATTATTGGGGTTTTAAAAGTACTACATAAATTAAAAAAAAAAAAAAAGCAGAAAAATCCTTTGTATATATTGTCTTTATCTCAATTCCAAACAATATTCATTACATTTGTGGTTAATGTTTAAAATTAATCTTTGCTCGATCACATTTAACAATGAAAATGTCATCCGTTTTTGTGATAGTTATTGTTTGTGTAACAAAATATACTGTAAGATTTTACTCTCTCTCTGTGTGTGTGTGTGAGACAGTGGGTGTTTGGGTGGCGGTGTTGGGGTGCTGTGAGTGAGTGAGTGTGCGTGTGTGTATGTGTATCTCTGTGTATGTATTTTTCTGTATGCTGGTCAAATTGACCTGAACATCTTATGAGGAACATAAATGTGTGGTGGTCTTGTAGCGTGTGTACTCAGTGATAATTTTTTTTCTTTACAAATTCTTCACAGAAAATAAGCCAAGGCCATGGAGTTTCAGGTTGAAAACATTTTTTCTTGTATAATTTTTCTTTCAGTAAAAATACAAAATGGGTCAGTTTGACCAAACATATAAGGGTTAATTGTAACATACATCAGCAAACTGTTTGTTTTTACCTTTAATGTTGTCCATATTCAGTTTTAGAACATGGTTTCATTTATCATCTTGAGAACATATTCAGTTGTTCAAAGACTTTCATATTATGTGACCTGAGACTAAAAGGTTGAAAAACACATTGAGACCTTTCTGAATACAGTTCTTTAGAGCTATAGCTCTAAGCCTTTTGCACTACATAGCACTTTGACTTACAGCCAGGAACAATACAAAAGCTTGTTAGTTTGAAAAGGTGCCACTGCACCAAATATATGTACTGTAGCTTTGTTCATATGTTGTATCTGAAGTTGCCCAAAAAACCCTTGAACTCTGAATGATGAAAAATGGTATGAGTGGTGTGTATATTTCTTTCTCTCTCTGTTTACACTCAAACACAAGTACATTCTTATGTATGTTATCTGTGTTATTTATCATTATGCCAGTCATGTTAAGTCAAGTCTACCTTTCACTGCAACGAACTTATTCCTAATAAAAAAACCAGGAGAATTTTTTAATCAAATAAAATTTTGAAGGATTTGGTGACTGCTCACTTGGGAAGTGGTTTCATAGAGAGGATTGTTAATGACTTACCTAGGATTATAGATTGGATTTGTGGAAATCTCAAGTGATAACAATCTACAGACAAAGACTTTGGCAAGTGCATATTCAAAATGATTATTATCCTGCGGACGGCTGGAAAATGGCCCAGAGTTATCGCTATTTCGGTATGTTGGAAGCCTATTATGGCAGTCAATAACTAGAGCTATCTGGCTGGCAAGCTGCAGTGCAACAACCTGTCAATACAAATTCCTCTCAACCTGCACCTCATATCCACACATTCATTGACTGCACTGGGTTCCATTGATTTGAAAACTCTGTGCTACAGATATGTTAGGAGATTCAATGTCTCATATGCTTTTTACATTACAGGTGATAAATTATTTGTCATAAAGGCCCCTCTCAGAGTGACAAAATCAATATCAGTTTATCAAGAGAGAGAGACCAGGGCCTACTCATTCAACATGTGTCCCCATTCTGCATTGGTGCTACAGCAAATGTACTGCTGATCCGGAGACCTACTAATGATACTCATAGACATCCACTAGATCAGTGGTTTACTAGCACTATTAGCATACTGATTAAAAAAAGGAGAAAACTAATTTAATAATTTAACACAATAACAATGTAAACAATGACTTTTTAAAAAAAAAGAAAATCATGTTTCTATAGGATTAACAATTTAAAATATAATAACTTTAAATGATTTTAATTTTGCCTGAAAAACACTGAAATGGTCTTGTAGTACAGTATTGCATTTTTTTTTTATTCTGACATAGTTGTGAAGTTCTACAAACTGTTTTCATAATTCACAATTTGAGCCTATGTGAATACATGTTAATTGTAGTGACCCCTTATTAAAACAAAAAATCATAATAAAAATAAAAATTTTACTTTGCATCAAAGGGCCTCTGCTGCTTTATGGACATGTAATGTACAAAGGCAAAACAAGTCAAATTTCAAAGCAAAGTCTCTGCATTTCTTACGATTTATTTCTCCAAGACAAGCAAGTAAACAAATAAAACATAGAAATCACACAAAAAGCAAGAAAGGTCTTTGCGTGCCTCTGTTGCTCTGATAAAGACATGGTGCCACCTACCTATGTATCTCAGGCGCCCAAAGTATTTCCCAGTTTACATACAACAAACAAATAACTGGCAGAAAAATCTAAAATAACAACATCAACAACAGCATATAAACAGCTGTTCCAGGAAAGACAGTGAATGTCCCCTAAACTTTCTCTGCATATAAGCACTTTTCTAATCTTTCAACTACTCAAACCGCTTTTACAATTCAAGTCAGCATTCATCCTTTCACAAGTGAGAGAGAGGGGATCACACCACCATTGTTGACAAAATTCAAGCTGCATATGCCAACTAAAATCACACAAAGAAATTAAAACTTGACAACATATCTTACCATATCAACAGCATGACCAAAGGACAGTATAAATATCTCCCGACATCAAATACTCAAGATCGAAACAATGCCCACATAAGGACAATTAAAGCACAACGCAAAACTCATGCTGTGAACAGCGCACAGCCAATACACGACAGCCCATATGTGAGACTGCCACACACCATGTACTTCAGTCAAACAGCCATTTAAATACCCCAGAAAAGTGAACAGCTGATACTTAATACTTAAGAATAACAATAAATTAGACTCACTGACTAGGTTCACTTCTTGAAGAGAAATGAGGCTTGACGGTGCTTTATGTGTGCAAACTTGCAGCTCATCAACATGATTCATCATGTGTACTATAAGGTATATTAACTGGCTACGTGTCAGCCCCTCATTAGCAAAGGTAGATCTAGCAAGCCTGCACGATACCTGCCCTTGCGCCAGTAAATCAGCCAACAGGAATGCTTCTGGGGCCCTGGCTGTTTGGCCCTACTAGCAAAACCAAAGTCCATGACAGGGCCATTTCTGTCAGGCCCCATGTGGTGGAAACATGCGAGTAGCGTTAAGCACAAAGAAAAATCCTACACAACAAAAAATGTCTAGAAAAAAAATTGTTAATAGCATATGATAAAAAATGCAAGCATTTCAGGAAAAAAACTCACCTGAGTTGGCTCTAAACTTGAAAGATCCAAAATATGTGTTTACTCCTACAGAGTTCTCCACCTTCAACTGTAATTCTAAAAAGGCCTGTCAAAAATAATACAAAAGTCTGGGAAGTATTTTGATGATATTCTGTTCATGTAATTTAAAAAAATCACTTAAACAGGCAAAGTAAATGGTGACAGTGGAATATCACCTGTTACCAGATTTGATTTTTTTAAGTGGTTTTAAATGCTACAATGAAATGATAAATCAGGTCTAGCCTGTAATGTCTGGCTTACAAACACAAACATATTTCATTTATTTGATGAAGAAAATCCAACTAATTATCAAAAATTCAATGAGCATCATAAAGCAAATCTCAATAATTAGAAGGATTTTTATTTTGGTTGGGAATTCTGACCAGACTCTGTCATTTCTCCCCCTAGATCAGTCGAACTTGATTAAACTTAAGATTCTACTTTTAAACTTTTCAAAAGAAATATCAGAGTAATCGTGATGCAGTCAAAAAGAGTGAGAAAATTACTTCTGATACAGAAGGAAATGATCATTTTTGCAAGGCGATCATTTTTCTCATGATTGTGTTAACATAATGCATTAATGTACAAAATTTATGGTGATGAAACATGCAAGGAAATCTTCATATAATAATTTTTTTAAGAGTAGTGCATCAGAGTTTTATTGACCAAATTAAATCCTAAAATGCAGAAATGCAAGTCCAATGATTTTTATTTATTTATTTGTTAAACTGACATGTTGGTAATGGCATACACCACACTTAACAGGAAAAGTATACTGCACCTCCACAAAAATGAGCCTTAGTGCCAATGAGCCACCTGGACCACCTGAATATTGTAGGCCCAAATAATAAAATAAGCACTTGCTGATTGCTCAGTGCTCAGAGGAAACCAGCTGTCTGATTGCTGCACTGGAGGTAGCTGTGCCTTGTTAAAATTCACTCCATCCAAATTACCTTTGAAGAAGTAGCTGAAAGAAAACATAATGTGAATTTGACTTGACAGACTGTAGTAGGAAGAAACTAGGGTGAAATCAGGTCTCACAGCTCTTTTGTAAATTCACCCGAACATACAGTGCATTTCAGTTAAGATATTGTCAATGACTCTGTGAAAAACTTTAGAATTAAGAGTCTGCTTTATTTATTTCTTGAAGTCAATCTATGGCACCCATTGCTGTTTCACACATTGTAACTGAAGGACTTTATTTCTCTCATTAAATGTGAAGACACACTCGCTTGCAAGTATGGAAATTGAAATTTAAACCTGCAGAATCGCCTTATCCTCCCTCAGCAGAACAAGAATCCTTTTAAAAAGGTTTCATTATGGATGACACTGGTTTTCTGCCATTTCATCACTGTTCTCATCATTTTCAGTGTCATAGGAAATAATCAAGTGGTAGTGCAATGCAAGGGCTCTTTCTTTCAAACATAAAACTTTAAAATTCCCTTTGTGAACTGGAAGTATTGATTATGGAGCAGTGGCTGAATGTTTAATAAGATGAGCAGGAGCAGGAGCAACGCATAAGACTTACAATGAGACAGCAAAATCAAAATCGTGGAGCAGTAACTGAATTACCTTGTCAGCCCCTGTGATTTTGTCCCAACATTTATGGTCCCCAGAGAATGACTCCTCTGACTCTGTTTAAAGGATTTTGGTTAAGACTTCTAATATTCTGTTTATTGATTTCTTGATTAATTGACCTTTTTTTTTTTTTTACAATTATAGAAAAAAAAACATTTTGTGTGAAGACAGTGTGTTTTCCATCTCTTGTGCAGTTTGTTTTACTGGCACTAATTGCCCCTACTGTACCATTGTAGTTTCTGTTGTGCCTTTCTGCTGTTATTAAGGCTGATAATATGAGAATTTTAACATGAAACATCTTGCCATGTGCAGTTCTAAAGAGCAGCGCTCACACAGGCTGAACTAACAGGGAACAGAAATCTGACTGTTTACATTCTGTGGCACAGATGTTACCGGGTCTGCTTACCTGTCCCATATGGGATAAATGTTAATGTGGCAGCGTCCAACTGTTTAGGCAGCCGTTTTAATGTCAACTGAAATGAAAAATCTGAGCAAAAAAGAAAACAACAACAACAATGAATACTCTGTAATTGCTAACATTAGTCTTTTAAAACCACTCGTTCCTCCCACAGTGCCCTCCGGGGTTGAGCCCAATGAAGGATGGGACCGGATGCTATGACCACCACATTGGCATTGACTGCTCTGACGGTTTTAATGGAGGATGTGAGCAGCTGTGTCTGCAGCAGCTGGCTCCTCTGGAGGATGACCCGACACTCTACAACATCCAGATGTTCTGTGGGTAAGAGAGAACAGATTCACTAGTTCATATTTTTAATTACTATAATTATTTTATTTCGGAATTCTGTAATGTTGAATTTAATTGTCTTTCACATGGCTTCTAGTCATGTGAATGTTTGTAAAGTTTGCATGGTAAGAAGTCCAATGTTACATTCTGAATTGTTATATTAATACATATAAATTAGGAGTACTTGAATTTGTCTGAACCACAAAACTCTCACAAAGCCAATATGTGTAAGCAATTAGGGCAAAATATCCCCATTGGCGACAACCATTGACATGTAAGTAGGACAGTTAACCCACTAATGCTTGATTCTCTAAACGAATGTCATTAAAATTCTAACAGTTATTGCCAAGAGTATATGCTGTCTGCCTGTGTTCTTAAAGTTATCTCCATGAATAGTGGCTCAAAAACAGACTAAAACTTAACTACTTTTGAGCAAGTTGGGCATTGTTGCACAGGAAGCTCAATTTGGACATGACAAACTGTAGGCTATATTATAAACATATATTAAAGTCACAGGCTGTATTGTGTGTTTGGCAGTGACTGTTATTTCAGGTGTTTAACTGTGGTGTCTAATGTCTGTCTGCACATGGAGAGCTGTTTTGTCACTTAGCTTTGACTATCACTAAAACACACGGGTTGTCAACAAGCGATTTTGCTCCTCTAGTCTCCTCTAGTCACATAGCCTATAGCCACTGCTGTTATTGGCACAGGGTGTTTTAAATTAATCCAGTGCAAATGTACGGGCTGCATTACAAGCTAGCATGTGCAAACAGTCCACAACAAAAGTGAAGGCACACAGAAGGGAGCTTCTTATTCCCGGCTGAGTTTAGCATTGACAAACAGAACGGCCTTCAAGCTAACACCGGTGATGTGCTAACAGCAAACAAACTGAGAATGTAACCGGTGTATTGTCGCGCACGCCCGAGAAGCTACGAGAAGACCCGACACACTGTGTCGGGCCTGTGTTGGGTCTTCCCATAGCTCCTCGGACACAAAGTGTTCAGCAAAATATGCTCAGTCTCTCAGTCAGTCATGGACATACCCATGTACAGGGCAGGTTCCCTCTGGGACCAGACAAAAATAAAAGCCTAGTAAGTAACAGCTGTGGAAAGCTCTGGATCACCGTAGCTGTGACAGAGTAGAAACGCAACGCAGCTGCAGCCAGTGGAAGCACACACATTGACTACTAAGTTACGGTGTATCAGCTCGGCTGCCATTACGAATTGGAGATGCACCACGCGTGCATCTGGCAAAATTTAGGGGTAAGAGTTGTCACTATTGGGTTTATTTTTCGTGCATGTGCGGTCCTGAGGATTTTTTTCCACCACTGTACCTCCTTGAGTGGCCCCTCTCAGGTCTGCCTAGCAATATAAAACACCGTCAGGACCTGATATCTGCTCCAAATTAAAGCCAGTTTTTTCTTCAGCTGACGCTGGTGGACAGTGGGGCCTGCAGCTGACAGGGCTTTGCCAATACTCATACACTGAGAAATTCATCCAAAGACTGTGACTGTGTTTGAAACTCGGAAGCTTATTCCTGTCAATGACCTTGTTTGGTGTTGTGTCTTTGTCTTGTTGACAGAGTGTGTCTGTCTTTGATTGTGGTGGCAAATCAGTTTCCCCCTTGGAGGATTAATAAAGTTTATTCTTATCCTTATCCTTAGCTTGTATGGGACTCAGACTGTTGTATACCAAAAGAGCGAGCCCCAGGCATATCAGAATGATGAGTGTGTTTAGCATAAGCATATTTTATTTATATTGTTTTTTGGTTAGCTTTTACCTGCAAGC
>JAQLOL010000004.1:2595082-2608080 GCA_029783665.1 Naso thynnoides
GTTGGGATAGTTAAAATATAATGTATTGCATAATCCTTGTTACTTTGATCATATTACTTCAGCTTACATTGGACTGGGTTGTCTGATGGCAGATAAAGCTTTAAAGTAATGCATCATTTAATTAGTCACTGCTAAAAGTAATTAGTCACATTAGTTTTGAATCAGTCTGTAACATTACCTGAGACGCACAGCCACTTAATTGCAAGTTAGGAACATAAAGTTAAACCTTTAATAAGCCCACATCAGCACAAATCCCTATACTAAGAAGGAGGACAAACAATATAAACAAGATCTCTCTGTTTTGTTCTTTGATACAACAAAGCTGACAGCAAAGATATGACAATAGGGTTGTTGAAAAATTTAATATAATGCAAGTAACTAGATAACCAATGGGTGTGCTCGGCATGATTGCTTTGTGGTGCACAAACTATCCGCCACACCCCCACGGAGGGAAAAACACCATAAACACGTGTTAGAGGTGACCAATAGTGGATTTTGCCATTTTGCCATTTTAGTCATTTTTCTTTTCTAGAATTAAATAACCTGTATCATATTGTATCAATACAATCAAACTGCTTGTTCAATGATAAAATAACTGACATTTTTGGAGGTCTTTTATTTAGAAATCCTGTCCAAAGAATCCTTAATACATAGAAGCTAATCTATCAATTGTTTTTGATTGACAGCTGTTGCACGTCAGGCAGTGTCCATCTCATGGAGCAGATGGAAAAAGTGAAACTGTCTCTGTGTTTGCTGCAGTTTAAATTGAAATACTTTGTATTTTTTTTGCTAGACAGATAATCCAAAATCTATGGTCAGCTTTGCTTTCTGCAGTGTTCGAGCCTCTTGTAGTTAAGATCGTTGTGCTGACATAATTGGGTAAGCACAGTTAAGTATGTTGTTTATGTGCTTTGCGTGAGTCGATGTGAGTACATGAAGCGTCAGCAGCCCCTGTTCAGAGGCTTTACAGACACGTGTGCAACAGTGCAAAATAGATCAAACCTATTTTCTAAAGTTAAAACACAGGCTGCTCTCATCCGTTTAGGTGTGTTAATTCATGAAAATATGAGGAGACGTGCACTGCGAAATTAAGACGGAGCTCTTTGCTCTCTCTTTTCTTTTCTCTTCTCTCAAAAATCAATCAGGTAACCTAACAGTGCCATGTACGCTGATTGCTGGCTTCTTTGAATCAGCTGAGCAGTGCGAACAGCGAGTGAATAATGCAGGAGAAAACAGAGATTTACTTAAGGACCGGAGGTTGCTGACGCGGACAGGTGAATTAATGTGGGGGAATAGCTTTGGTGCCCCCTCCGGCAGTTTGTGCCCTAGGCACAGTGGGTGATGCCTGTTATGGGAGCGGCAGCCCTGTTCGTAACTATATTTAAGTTAAAACTGTTACTGAAGTTAAAAGCAGTAATGCCTTACATTACTGTGTTACAGGCAAATGTAGTCTGATTACAGTAATACGTAACTCGTAACCCCTAACACCACTTATGATACATGAAGAAGTGTCATTTCAGTTTTGTGCTGTGCCACTCAGGCACATTAGCGGATAAGCTTTGTTTCACATCACCAGCAGTAACGTTGTTTTTATCAGCCTCATTTCCTTCTAATTACTGTTCCACCCCTGGCCAAAGTCACGACCATGCAAATAAATGTCATTTGAGCGGTGGTATCTGATGCTGTTTTTACTCCAGCCAGTGGCTTCTGCTATTCTCAAGCTGTGACTTTCCCAAAGGCAGCAGTTTGTGATTTGTAAATATTTGTGAATCCTCTTTGCATTTTCACAGCTCAGACTCACCACACTGCAAGAATAAAATTGTGGATAATGTGGTAGTGTACATTAACAGGAAAACTGTCCTTGAGGACCTTTCATGCTTGTTTAATGGCCGCTGCTACATGTTTTAAAGATGTAAGGCTTTTATCGCATATTTTTTTAATACAGAAATGTGTTTAGTTAGAAGGGCCTGCAACAAAAAAGAGTATGCACTGAGGCTAACTGAGATGCTCTAGATCATATTTGACTTAATTACTGGTGTCGGATATGGTTACTGGCAGGAAATATTCTCAGCATACAGGAGGGTCTAATTTAAAATTTGAGAATAAAATAAAGAGAAGTAAATGAGTCATTCCTCTTGAGATGTTTACAGTGACAATATGTTTGTTGCTTCTCTTTTCCTATTGGTGTACTTTGGTGCAGAACCTTATGACCAGCCGTGTTGGTAACCTGAATGCACTGGGCACATTTTACCGCTATTATTGTCATGGGTAATTCTATTTTTTTTACCTGCTGGTAATACTCCCAGCTCTCTTATCCATACTTTTAGGCCTTTTAAACTTTTAAACAATAACAGACTTAATTGCTGAGATTTGGGAATTAAACTGGAGGATTTTCAAATCTTAACTAATTTCTAAAACGTGTGAGGCCACAGACGTAAGGACAGTTTCAGCCTTTTTTTAACTTTATAATCTTCAGAATGCACACACTGGACGATTCGGCCTGACTGCGAGACCACACTCCTGCCGTTTGTAGTAAGGATGTCACAGACATGTGATCTCACAGTAACAATAATAATAATAATAATAATAATGTTAAAAGATGATGCTAACAGTTGTTGCTACTTTGTGAGCATTAGCCCATTCACGTCCGGTTACGTCCGACACCGCCAGTTTCTGCCCACGTCAGCCTGTTGTGGTTTGTCTTGCATGAGACTGCACTCGTGTTGTTGCCATAATTCCACAAGCTGGTCTTTATTTTTAATATTTGCTTGGCTCGGGGCACAGTTCTGTTTATGCTCGTTGCCATGTTTGTTACCAAGTACGCAACATGCAGTTGGTGATGTGTCCTAGTCTGCTCGCTCTCATTGGTATTCCGTCAGAGCAGCCAGATCAGGAGTTGTAAATATCAACATGTTTGATGTTTACGATTCGAGATCAGGGAGGCTCTGACTTGATTGGGAGCAGTAAAATAATCGCATCGACACAACACACTTGAGGATTATATAGACAAATAGTTGGTTGCGACAAGCCTTGAATCGAACCATGCCCCCTGATTGTTGCGGGGGGCCAAACAGGGCATTAAATCGGGCCAGAAATCCTCCAGTGTGTGCCTAGCTCCAGGCAACATCGGGGGCAACCTAGTTTTATTAGAGAAAAACAATATTTTAAGCTGAATTGACTTGGAAGAGAGCTTGGGACATCATTATCTGTCGTTTACTGACCAACATTCTCTGCAGTCATGAATTATCTGCATTAGATAATCAAGGTTTGTGTATTTACAACCTCTGTGATCCATGTGATGACCCTTTTTGTGTTCATTCCAGCAAAGTTTGTGTGCTTACAAACATTATAGAAGAACTTGTTTTTGACTAGGATTAAGAAAACAAGCAGGAATGATGACAAAAACTATGCATATAAGACCCACATTACATAAAATATAAATGTATTCGCTTCACTAAGCTATATCTCTCCAGTAGCTCTGTAAAGCTTTTTAGCATCATTTGGATCCTTGTGTTGTTTTTACAGTTTACATTTTTAACATTTTTGTAAACATAGTGTTTTGAATTGCTGGAGACAGCTATTTTCGATTAAAGCTTCTGCTGAGCATGCTGAATGCTGCCTTTTCAGTTCCAAATCTCAAAATGACAAATTGGACAGCAAGCTTTTAAACATGATTATTGAGCTTGTGAAGAGCTAGACTTTATTTATTTATTTATCTATTTATTTTTTTGCTATAGAATAGGCGACCAAAAAAAAAGAGAAAAATGAGTTTAGAAATGTTAATTGATGCTAATCGTGCTGTGTGTTCGTTGCTTGTTGTGTAAACAGGAAATAGAAAAATAGATAACTTGTCAGTAACTATAAATTTAAATGTACATTTAAATGTCAAATGTGGGTGATTTTTCGGTTGTTGTGGGGAAAAAAGAATACAGTTTTAGGTGACAGCATGCCTAAGTTGCCTAGTACGCCCTTATATTGTGTTAGAGGTTAATTTTTTCATATCTTAACTTGAAATTTTTTTCAAGTTAAAGTGTGTAAAAGTTAGCACAACAAAAGAAATTGTCACCAACCAGTCAGTTCTAAAGGTTTTTTTTTTTTCAAGTGACATCTGTAGTATTACGAGTCAGATACAACCCAGCAGAGAATATTGGCTGTTGCGTGCATCATTTTACACACACACACACACACACACACACACACACACACAGTGGGGACATCTATTTTTGCGTAGTATGGACTTGTCTGAGAACACAACCTTTCTCGCAGAATATCGATACACTGACTAAAAATGAACTTGAATGTTAATACACACACACACACACAAATGGTCCTGTGTGCTTGTTGTGACTGTGACATCTGGTTGTTTTTAGGCTCAGGATTCAATCATACGTTAGTTATGAGGTAAAAAACAATACTGGAGGATAATCATTTTTTGAGTGTTTTCGGCTGAGTTAAATCACGGGTCAAATTTGACCCGCCAACACAAAAGATGGAGACACATTACAAAGTTTTTTTTTAAAAAAGGGTCTGGAGTCTAAACAGTCAGTGGACTAAAGATATTTACATGAGAAAAATGAAGAAACATTCCTATAAACTTTGGTCTCAAGACACTTGAATGACTACTTCTACTGCAACAAACAACCTTATTCTTTTTTGTTGTGAATCTAACGGGCACTGAGACACAGAAAGATGGAGTGGACAGAAATAGTCAGTTCAACCAGCAGTCACTCAGCATTAAACAAATGAGGACATCAGCTCTCAGACTGAACATGAGTCACACTGCAGCAGAACAATCAGCGTAATGAAAAATGGCATGATTTGTGGAATACTGTGTCTATTCAATACAAAAACCAGTCCTGCATAATTGTTACTATGTGTATTGATCTTCCCTTAATGATGTGCCAAATAGTATTGCCTCGCCTTTTGGCACTTATGAGAAACGCAGTTACTTATTTTGTACTTACTTTGATTTGCTCCGTCCATCATGTCCACATTGAATCTTTTCATTAATTTTCTTCCGACCATCTGTGTCTATCACTAAGGCATTTAATAATTATCATTCTAAAATGCTTGATATGTATATATAAATGTGCTTTGTATGGACTGCAAAACGTCATACACTATAGCAGCGATGTCACATCGTATCTGTTACCTGTTTTGCACCCCACCCTTGAGAAGCCAATGAGATGAACAGCACAATCCAGATCAACCAGATTTGTCAACATGACAACATACAAACAACCAAGATATGAAATTGAGAATTCCAACGGATACAAATGCAGAACACAGTAGCCACAAAGAGATCCCAGGCTGAGGCAAAAGTTCTCCCCATGCCAAAAGATGCTGACATGGAAGCTTTTAAGCACCTCATTCAGCATTGAGATGTGGCACACCTGGGCAGGCCGAGGGAGGCAAGAAGAAGTAAAAGGACAGACAGCTTAGGGAACACATTAGTCACGACCCTCTTTTTTCCCACAGGCTTATGATTAGAGGAAAATAGAAAAAAAATCACATTGAGAGTCCTGTGGTAAAAAGCATTTTTACATTCTAGCTTTTCCTGTTGCCGGAGGTGTTTACGTAGGTGCTCACAACCTTTAGATTTTCTATAGCACCATATTTTGGTGAAAATTGTCACTGATGTGTTATCCACAGTTTAATAACATTGAAAGCGCTTGCATGACTGCAGCAAATACAGCCAGTTTTGGCCTTTTATCCTCTCATCCTCCTTCATCCCTCCGTCATTATTGCACCTCCTTTTTTTCTTTAATCCACTCCATTTGCATGGTTGCTTCTCGTTTTTCCACTTTGCTTGTACTGGATGATTGACTGCTTCTGCCCTAAATGGGACCTCCCACTTTCTCATTTCTCTTAACACCAGGCAAAAGAACTTTGCCCGAGGCATCGAGCAGCAGCTCCCAGATGGCATGGTGGTGGCATCAGTGCCAACAGAGGTTCAGTGCCACGAGGAGCTGTCGGACCCGGTGCCTGACCCAGAATACCTCACAGGTATGAAACCATATTTCATAGTTCACTCTGCTAGCTCACAGCTGTGTAATGGCACTACATCAGCAGCCTGTTGGAAAATCCTTATTACTCCAAAAAAACAGAAAATGGTATCTCTTCCTTGTAATTGTACACACAGTCAAAAGAATGGTATCTATCTTCTTGTCTGGAACTTGGGAGACAGGCAGATGACAAAAAGAAAAAAAAAAGGTTGGTGTCTCCCTTAAGCTAGATTGTACATACCTCAATAGCGCAACTTCAGGTGATTTATTTTAGTTTGACGTCAAACTTGAAGCAGCAAAATAACAAAAACAAAAACCTTGACGCCTGGCCAGAAACTGCTAAACACACCACATCTCACTTTAATGAGCATGTTGATTGAGATGAAAATTTGCATTGTGCGTATCTGGTGCAATACGTTATTGTACACTGTGCCTGCTTCAAATGAGCTAATAAAGAAATAAAGCGATGAACGTAATGGCAACAACAACTCTTCGCATTACTCCACTGGATCATGTTGTCTTCCGTCGCATAATTTGTGTGAGCGAAGGGAATCACAGCCTGCTAATATTAGCTCATTAACTACGGCCATTATAACCATTATGGCTGCATTATCAGCTGTGGAAGTCCAAGAAAGGTTGGAAGACTTAAGGACATCGTGCCTGTGTTCATAACGTCATTTGAAGGTGTATAAAGTCTCCGTGTTTCCACACACAGCAATAGTCAATTTGATTGCCCTGTCTGATTCAACATACGCACATCAGGACGTTAGTGCCGCCAGGGCGTTGGGACGTCAGTGACGTAGGAAAATCTCAGTGCTCACTGGCTGTTGCGACACAGCAGACCAGAATGATCACATACATACAGACATGCAGAGATTCCTTGCTTTTAAAGAAGGTAAGAGTGCAAATTTTCCCGGTCCCATGAACATCATTTATATTAGCCCACGTGGTTCTTGGGTTCTCTTGATTACTTGGTAACAATAACAGAGATTCGACCCAAGATTTGACTTGGTTCTGCACTTGTGTGTTAATATTTTTCTTACAAAGGTTTTTCAAGTTGGACTTGCAAGAAACTGTTACCGATTATATAAGATATATAAGATTATATATTTTTTTATCAACCTATAAAGGAAATGTTGTAAATTTTATAATCTGGCAAATTTTAAAATATAATAATGTGATAATATAAGAAAAGTTATTTGCTCATCACTTAGATATACTGCAGTCTTTCTCTAACCTCAACCAAAACAATCTTTTTTACCCCAGCCCTTACCAAGAACTGTGCTTTGGATGGCAGTCGTCCAACTAAATCACCATATTACAAATTCTGTTGCAGAAAGTTATAAAGGCACTTTCCCTAATTAAAAAATTGCTGCCACAGAAAGAAAGCCAAGAAGTGTTTGTGCCTTTTTAGAGCATATTTTGCTGCAGGATTTCAGCACTGTATTCATGCAGTTTTGTGAAGACAGGGCTGCTGTTTGACCAGCTTGTGTTGACCACAGCAGGTTCAGTTGTCATCTGGCCCCTTTTAGGTTGATGGACCTCCTTCAGTCCTTTTGCACCAAGTCTCATTTTCATTTTAGATTTCATAATTTTTTAAATTTTGCCACAATCCATCTTGCAGTGCTTTAAGTTGTTGTGTCCTGTGAGGAAGTACTGGCACCGACAGGCAGGCGTAGTTTAACATCCAGCTGTGACTGGTATGAAGACACTTCAACTGTTCATTTAACAGCAGTTCATGCAGTTCCTAGAAAGGTTAGCATAGATGCTGTTGCACAAAGACTCACATCGCAGAGTGTGTGCTTTTACTGTATGTGTTAACATTACGTAGTATTGTGAAACATAAAAAAAAAACCATTTACGCAACTGTTGACTGTCGGCTTTTAATTATCTGAATTCATAAAAAGAGCAATTAAAATGTTGCACTGTACTCTGTCTTTTTTGAATAATTAATAAATTTTTTTAAATTCATTTTTTTTCTTTTTTTTCCCACCTAATACCATAGTATGAATTTTCAGTACATGCCCAAGAAATTTCTGTCTGCTGTCTCTCACAGTGCAACTCACAGGAAGCTCAAACTCCTAAGCTTCACCATTTCACTTGATAATGAATGCAAAAGGAGGGTGGGTAGAACATTAGCAAAGTCTTTTTTTTTCATCTAGGAAACGTGTGTGTGTGTGTGTGTGTGTTAGGGGGTGGGAGGGCTGGCTGTGGTGGCTTGTATCGCCACTGTTGAGATTCATTAGTCAGTGGCATCAGAGGCCTTCCCGCTGTTCTCTTCATTACTGGTACAGCACATGGCAGCGGCGTTTAAACAGCACACGTGAAACAGCTGTCATTAACCCATAACCTCAGGAAGACAAAAAAAAAGAGAAAAAGTAAAATAAAGGAAGAAAAATCTTAGCCTGCTAAGTTTACCAAGCAACGCCACAAGACGACCAAAGCTTTGTATCCATCTGGGTGCCTCATTATCCACTGAGTTTGACCTCACTTTTCGTTGCTTAGTTTCACAGTGTCCTGCTCTAAATGTGTGAAATGACACAGAGTAGTCACTGGCATGAGTGCTTGTTTAGGAGAAAAAAACAGCTTAACGGAAAGTTGACTTACTCTTACATAAAGAACCACTCCATTTTGTCAGACATGAAAAATAACATTTCTCTTGTCTGCGTTTCAGTTGTAGAACATGCAGAAAATTTATGAAGAGATGATGTCTGTAAGGGAGAGGATATTCTCCCCTGCTCTGCCTGCATATGTAATAACCTTTACCTCATGTTTAGAGTGTGGTAGAGAGAGCCATTATAGCGGGTGTAAAATTAATAACTATATTTCAGCATAAATCCTGGAAATGCTGCATGCAGGCAGCCTGCTGGTGTAGCTTATTCCAGGCACCCGTGTAACTGCCTCTGAATTGCCTCACAGTGGAGAATCCAGCAGCTTGCAGGATGGGTTTATTGCTTGTTGTTGATATAACAGCAGAGATACAAGGCCAGTCAAGGCAGCAATTCAAAACCACATCCACCGAGGTTACGTCCAAGGTGACGGACAATCAAATGACAACAGAGCAGCGATGCTTCCAACTGTTGTATATTGAAAAGTTGAGAGGATATTAAAACCCTCTAATCTAAATGGATCTCCTGCTGTCATGTCCCTGAGCCCCTGTCCCCCATGTTCCCCCTCTCTATGCTCAGTTCAATCCTTTTTATTCCTACATCGCTCCGGGGCTCACAGTGCACGCGACCCACAGCAGAGATCGACGCGGAAGAACTTTTCCTCTCGGGCCTCTCTGTCGGACCTTTCCTGCAGAAGCTGTGGGCTTTTATTGAAGAGTAATATCATGAATTGGGATAAATTTTCAAAGCATCCAGCAGGGTGCCATAGAAGCACACAGTGCTCTGGGGCACAGTGGTGCAGGTTTCACTCTCCACTTGAGGTAAAACTCACGCCTGACACATGGAAGGTATAATATGGTGGCCAGAGGAAAATATCTGTGAAGAGCTGTAATAATCCAGCTCACAGAGAGTGGAAGTCCTGATGTGACATCTGCGTTAGACTTTGCTCCTCTAGCTTCTCTGTTGAATGAATTATTGTCCACATTCTAAAAAAAAGGAGTACTATAGTACTGGCTATTAGTACTTCAGGCAGTTTTGGTTTTGAATGAATTATTTCAGGAGCAATTTGTTAAAAAACAAACAAACAAACAAAAAACTACAAGAGCCCATGAATTTCTCTAAAATGGCATATCAGACATCTAAAAAGACTGACCTCAGTCTCTTAACCTGATAAGGCTGGAGCCATGTGGAAAATGATGCTTTTTACTAGAAACTGTTTGATATTTTGTAATACTCATATGCTTATTCCTCTTTTGCTCTGAGTTAGAGGAAAAGAAACGCCCCCTCTCATATCTGCTTTCTAAATGTGAAGCAAGAGCCAAGTAACAATTAAAGCGTAAAGACTGGAAGCGGGGGGACATGGCAAACTTGGTTCTTTTCACAATTTTACAAAAATCCACTAAATATCAAACCATTCCTTTTTAAGCCACCTAAAAAATGTGTCTTTTTAAAATCCTTTTTAACAAAAGAGCTGAACTGCTTTGAATGCTTGGATTTGTTGCTTGGATTTTTTATTTTTATTTATTTAAAATCGTAATATTGTAACTTCTAGTTTCCCTTTAGCTCTTCAGATGTATAATAAAACAACAAAAATTACAGCATATTCACCAGAACTTCATAAAGCCGACACGATCTTCCTTTTAGCCCAAAGATGGCAGCCTGCAGCATAGAGACTTCCCTTTAACATTTGAAGGCCACCAACATTTTTAGATTTCCCTTCATTGTCATCACTATTACAACAAACAATTGATCGAGAGTTATTGAATGTTCCTTGGCGTGAGACCCCTTGTTCAAGATCCCCTCACTAGTTTTTTTTCCAGGACTTTTAAAGCACGTCACACTCCTCAGCTGATGGAATTTGCTGTTTTTTTTTTTTACCAGGGATCCTCCTTTAAAAATCCAGTGATAGCTTAACAAACTTTATATCGATTTAAATACAGTTCTGCAGTTTTGTTTGAACAAATGTGTCGCAACATTTTCACACATTGTCATTATCTCAAGTTGAAGACTTGTAAAGGGTTCAGTCACATTTGCATCGCAGTAATGAATTAAGATCCAATTTGTCAACCAACTTTTGTAGCCAAGTAATGGATTCAGTTCCTGACAATAGCGTCCTATCACAGTGTTATGGCTGCGGTGTTAGATGACGTGGGTACAGAGAGCATTACCTCAAGCTCATTCATATTTAAGATGTTTCTCAGTGGAGTGACACAGTGTTCCATGGCCCTGTCAGAAATGATGCAAATATCCTATAAATGCCTCATGAAAGCTGACAAGCATTCACTCAGTGCACCCAGTAATGCTTCAGGCATGACAAATTTGTACGTGGTAGAGTTCATTTTTTGGTCATCTACCTATTTTATAAACTGGGAAAACAAAATAAGAGAAACAGCTTATGATTATTCGAGAGCATTTAGCTTAGTTACAACAAAAAAAAAGGACAAAAAAAAATCATGTTATAGAGCTGAACAATGACCAACACCGTACCTCAAACAATTCTGTAATCCTAATTATTATTATTATACGTTCTTTCTCATAATGTGCAATTACTCTATTTCCTACCTGATTTGTCATTAATACTCCCGCTATTTCATTTTGCAGCTGTGTGAAGTCATTTTAATTAAATGCGAAAGAGTGATTACCTGTGTCAAGAGTGGCAACATCCTTGAGTAAAAATCTTAATGTTTAGTTAATTAGGTTTGTATTTTTATGTAGAAATGTTTTGAGCTTGAGGTTCATTGAAAGAAATATTAAATATGTAACAATTATGCTGTCTCTTGACAGTGGAAAAGGGGCAAAGTCTGAGAAGACCAACAAAATTTTTCAGTGATTTTTAAAGATGCCCAAACTGCTTACGTAAGGCCTACAGAAATGTTTGACCTCCAGCTATATGTCTGCCTACTTTCATGTAGAATATGTCAACTAATGCTTTTTTATTTACTTCTCTTGCGTTTCAGTCTCACCCACTTCAAAGGCAGGGAGCACTTTTTTGTTAGAAAATTATTCTGCCAAGAAAGGTTTTGAAAGCCGGCTGGCAATCATTGAGTCATTGGTATGGATCAAAATTCCATTCACCCTCCCAATGTGGATATATTATGGTCATTATGTTCTACAGGGTAGCAACAATCTTAGTTACTGGCCCTTTGAAACAGATGGCCCATCATATGCTTATTGAATTTGTTCTTACAAACTTTTGCTGCCTCTCAGCTGTATGACAGTGACTTGTGTGAAGGCAGATGAAAAGCTTGTTTCAGCTTAGAAATCTTGGCCAGGGAAGTGATGGCAGCATCCACATGAAGTCACATGGGGCATCCTCTCACCTTACCGCACCTGTTCTCTTGGCCTCCACATTTTCACCCAGTGCACAAACACAACTGTCCTACGCCAGGCTCTCCAGTCTGCTTGCTGGCTTGCCGCCACTTCCACTCGTCTCCTGGCAGGCCGTCAGCATTATCTCTATGCCTGCAGGTAATTGCGAGGCTCAGGTAATTATCCGTGGGGTAGACAGACCTACAGAGATGGCTTCGGCAAGAGGAACGTCTGTTGAGCGGCGATGAGCGCGTGCCACCTTTTGGTCCCCTGCTGATTTAGCCAGGTTTGGTTGCTCTGGTCAGTGTATTTGTCACAATGTCAGCACTCCTTGTTCCAGCCCCCTCGAGTTCTTGCAGGGGTGAAATCATTCATCTTTCTATTCATCTCCGGGCTCAGAAATCATTTATCATGAGGCCTGAGACCTCCATCAATTATCCTGATGGGAGAAATAGTGAGGAAAGGGAGACTTTTGAAAGGCAAATACATCTTGATTTAATTGGAAAGCAAGTATGCTCAAGGCTGCTAAGCAAATTTCCCCTAAGATGGAGCTTGAGAGATAATGAAGCGAAAGAGAGACGACAGACAGAGAAAAATGAAGCAGCATAAGAGACTAAGGAAGGTGGAAGGCAAGACGGTGACAGTTTACAGGATAAAAGACAGACAGCTAAGAACAAAAAACTAAAAGAGAAGCCAAAAAAGTGAGTGAATGAAAGGAATCTTTCTCTGCAGTCTCCGGGCCAGAGGTGAGCAGAGGGAGATGAGGGAATTCATTCGTAAAGGTTAAAAGGGCAGAGGGCATTTGACCCTCCCTCGTCTTCAGCAAGCGGCCATATAATGACTCTGCCTCTGCTATCTGTAACACACACATCACATCTCCGCCTTTGAATGAGTGGCTGTGTGTGTGCATATGTTCAGATAGATGAAACGCAACAGAGAGCGCCAAAGGTGAAATAGTCGCCCCTGCCAGTCACCTTGGCTCCGCAGTCGATCCCTGTCATCTGTCATCAAATTCACAGTTTTATGCTTATAGGTTGGGAGAAGTAGCTGACACAAGAGCTTAGGTGCTTAGAAG
>JAQLOL010000004.1:2612252-2627190 GCA_029783665.1 Naso thynnoides
CAGTTTAAACACAGCATGCAGCTTTTTATTCAGTGCAGATGTTCATGGATCAGGGAACATTACAGAGAGAGAAGCTCTGATAACTGTGTGACTAATATTACATTACTGATGTGCTCAGACACAAACAGCTGTTGAACTGACTGACAGCTGATCCAGATGTGATCAGCTGTCACCTTTGGCACGCACATGAGTAAAAAAAAACAAACAAAAACAAAATAACTAAACTTTAGACGCTCAAAACGTAGAGTCACAGCGCTGGTTAACTTCACCTCCCAGCCTCCCACTCCCTCAGCCCTGATGCTGCGCTCCCCGGGTGCTTCTCTACTTTTTGGAGGGGAACAGTTCTGAACGACACCTCCTGAAAACTTCTTCCCTTCATAACCAACGGTTCACTACAGCTCCGAAGGGGAACGCTCCACAGGCGCTCCCAGCTGTTTTTCTCCTCGTGTTCAGATGGCTTTTGAAGCGGCTGTGCATAGTGGAACACGTCTCAGTGTGATCCCAACCATAGGCCAGCACTGACAGAATCCCTATCTCTGCAATTTTTGGCATGAAAAAAAAAACCAAACAAACAAACAAACAAAAAAGTGGGCAATTTACGGGTTGCACAAATGCAAGTAGTTGTAAAATTTAGTTGTGCTGTCTCAAAAGTGGTCACAAAATGCGACCATCTGGTCGCAGTCTGGAGCCCTGTGTTGTGTTTTATGATCAGGCCTGAGGGCTGATAGCAAAATGGCTGAGAATGAATCTCAACTTAAACTGACTTCAGTCAAAACTGAACTAAAACTACTGTACCTATTCTTTACTTTTACTGTTTTAATGGTACACCGCTGCAAATGTTTGATTTATTATCAAAGTAGGCTGCCTTACTAATTTTCACAAACACACGGAGGACTCAAAGCTAATGTGCCTACTAAGCATAAAAAGTCAGGAAACGGTCATTTAAGCCTGTTACAAATTATGATCAGCTAATACTGCCATTTAAAGTTGTGTACCTTTATTATGAGGGTCAAATATGTTTTGTGGCTCCAGACAGATTTTTCTTGGAAGGGGGCAAAATGGCTCTTTTGTTAGTAAAGGTTGCTGACCTTTGATCTGGTGTCATAATTGTTATGCAATAGAGATCATTTTTGTTGTTTGTCAAAGCCTTGTCTTCTATGCACCATAGTAAACACAAACACTTTATTTATTCACTTGTTTCTTTTTTTAAAATTCCCATTCCCATTTCCCCTTGTTTGTCTGGATTACACAGCTGTTTAATGAGATTTATTGAAATGGAGCTTAAGAAACAATATTACCAAAGCTGTTCAATATTATAGAAATGTATTATTGAAAACACAAAGAAATGGATAATGTTATTTTACTGCTGAAGGTTTATATTGATTGACCTTTCTCTATTTATTTCTCCCTCTTTCCTTTCTTTGTTTATACTTAACTCATCTTCTATCCCATTATCTTTGCAAATGAGATATATCTTCACATAATCACACCAAACAATGGACCAGAATCTGCCATTTATATGCAGCAGTATTTAATTTGAAGTTCTTTCTCATTAAGTGTGCGTTCTTGCATGTTAATTAAAAGTGAACAATGACTTATCCTTGCGTTAGACTGATGAAATGAAGATTTGAAAAATGATTAAATAAAATGATCACAGGCTCAACGACCTGGCAGCAAGGGACAGAATAAGCGTAAAGCCAGCAACAAACAAAGAGCTAACACACAATATTACAAACTTACAAGGACTGAATTCTTGTATATGTACTCCATGTCTAAATTTGCTTCTGTCAAGAAGCCTGGGATTACACAATTGACCGTTCGATGCATTTGAATGATGTATACAGAATGTCAAGCTGAGCGAAAACAGGATAAAGTTGTGC
Organism: Naso thynnoides; assembly: GCA_029783665.1. Taxonomy (NCBI): domain Eukaryota; kingdom Metazoa; phylum Chordata; class Actinopteri; order Acanthuriformes; family Acanthuridae; genus Naso; species Naso thynnoides. The sequence continues at coordinate 2,614,133 of JAQLOL010000004.1, forward strand.
ATATAAAGACACATGCTAAAGCCTCCAGATCAGTTCAGATCAAGTTGTGCTTTTTTGTGGATTTGAGTTCAGGTTACCAGTGTTGCAAATTGTTGCAAGCTGCTATTTTCAGACTCCAGCCATAGACTTTAGCTTAGCTGGCTACGTTCGCTAGCGCTCTAAATAGCTGTAAGTAACTCAAGTTAACCAGTTTACATCCACTAATAACAATGTTCCATGACCTCGATTTTTATTTAAGGGTTACTGAAGCAGATGTAGCTTTGCTTGTTAAACTGTGAGGGGTTCAGCGGGGAATGAGGACACCTGCACAGTTTTACCAACAGCATAACGTTACACTTTTCAGCTGTGATTATAAAAAGGTAAAGAACGTATATCTCCTTTGAACCTCACAGAATAACGAGCATTACTTTTCTAAGTGTCCCAGACTCAGTGTTTAACAGCTCGCTCGAAATCCATAGAACCAGCCTGAAAACAACGAAAATGTGAAAAAATTACATAAGCATCTATGAAGCGCAGCCATGTGGTTGTGGGACCCTAGTCAGAGCTTGTAGATGCTATGCTCTGATTGGCCTGTTTGTGTTTGAGGGCAGAGCCTAGCAAAGGGTCAGTTTCATCAGACGACACGATTGTTGCAGTTTATGGAATTATGCATTTTTTATTGTTTTCTGTAACGACAAAAAAGCCTTCTTAAAGAACCAAACACCACTGTAACTGGTAGAAAGGAAAACTGCTTAAATCTTTGAAACAGATTTACAAAGAATACACATCTCTTCTGTATGTGTTTATTTCTGGCTACCAAAATATATGTTGTATTTAGATCTTAATGTTGAGTGCAGTAAAAAATATTACAAAGTAATTATTGTGGCATTAGTTGTGATAGTTTTTATCTAAATTTGGTAGGACACAAAGTCATCGTATGCTCATTAACGATGGCTTTGTGCAAGCAAACTCTAGTTGAATTTTTGGATTCTGGGCATTTCCTCATAGCAATATTATAGTTTGCTTAATGACATATCATCCACAGAAATGTATTTCAGGTTTTCTTCATAGTAAGTATAAATAAAGGATACGTCCAAGTGAGCATATTGTCATCAAAGCAATTAATATTTGCTTTCTTCCAAGCATCCGTACTATATCATGCTTCTGTGTACAAGTCTTTCTGTAAGTTTGAATTCATACAGGAAAAAAAGTGAATTCATCCTCAGTTGCACCTGCAGTTCTAATTCGGGGCAGATGGAGGATAAACGATGAAAGACTTTTATGGTCCTGTGCAGAACAAGTCTCTTTATCAACAGCTGCTGGTCAGAGGTGGGCGAAGGGCATCTACAGCCCATCACTTCACCAGCTTTGTCATCACTTCCCTCCAATCCACCTCCTCCCCGGGGAGTAAAAAAACAAACAGTCACTGCTGACATAGTAGCTTCTATACTGTTGTATTTTACTTCCGTATGGTTTGTCAGCCTCACATGCTTACAGTATAATCAGACATGAACACACACTTCATTTCACACAAGTTTCACACACAAGCACACTTGCAAAATCACTACAAACCACCGTGGCGATCAAAACTCAGCTGTGCTGTGCTTTGACCCGTTGAAGCTCCTGCACTTTAGCCATACTTCTCTGCCTAGGGGTTTGCAACAGTGTAACACTTCCTGTCACTTCTCTCTTAGTACTGGACTAGTTTTATGCTCTGTCAGTCTCCATGGGTCTCTTCTGCTAAGTGCTTCTTTGTCTTCTACTCCTCCTCCTCCTCTCTCTCCATTTTTGTTGTGTTCATGTTGTTCAGCATTCAACCAACTGCATCGTGACTAGATGTTCTTAAATGCATTTGGTAGTTAAAAGCGAAGCTTTCGTGTCGTACACGACAACACCAAGAAAATATGACAAGAAATATAAATTTCTAGTTTCGTCGTCGATAGTCCTGCCTGTCTGTAACCTCAATGTTTATAATATTTGCCTTTACAACAACATTATACTATGTTACTACACAATTTATGGATTATTCTCTGTTTTGTTTTGGAAAATAAAAAAACAACAATAAAATCTGGTTAAAATGACTTGCAAATAGCTTGACTGTTACATAATTTGTTTTGGGTTTTTTTTTCAGGCTTTCGATATCCTCACAACAAAAGGTACAGCATATGGCTGTGTTTTAGAGCAGTATTTTCCAGCTTGTGTGGCCAATGTATTATTCACACAGTTTATCAAGTAATATACACGGATTAAAGGTATCTGATGGACAAAGTTTTCTCATTTGGATTCCAGAGAGGCAATGTATGAGGTCACTGTAGACCTGAAGAGGAAGAAAACATGTTCGGACTCTACCAGGTAGCTGATAAGGCATGAGTGAGGCGCGGATCGGCTCTGATGTTATGCAGATTTGCACATTAAACATCCACCTGCCACCAACCCAAATTATTATTCTTTTTTTTATGAGACCCACATCCGCATTGACATTTAATTCCTCTTGTACTGGTCCCTCTGGCTAAATTGCGTTTCAAATTTTGTCTGCAGCATGAGCTTTTCAGGTGATTTCTCTGTTGTGTGCCGCGCCCTAAAGATATTTGAGTGTTTTCTTGAAGGGTTTGCTTTAAGAGAGGCAGCTTTCAGTGATTTTAAAAGTTTCCATGCGTGTAGTAGTGTCATTGCAGCAATTATCGAAGAACGTTCAAACAGCAAAACTAAAAACTACAGTTATAAACTTGACCTAGCAAAGGAAATTCCCCAGAGTGAACAGTGTGAAACAAACTAATGAATGTAATAAATAAATGTGTTAACAGAAATGTTTATTGATCATTTATTTATGCTTTTATATGTAATAGAAAATAAAGCTTTGTGTCTTACATTCACTAGGTAGCTCTGAAAATCACTGTCATCCTTTTTCCACACTTGTTCACTCATGCTATCTGCATTTTTTTTTTTTAACTTTTTGGCCATCAATCAACAATCTCAATTCTAATATTGATTCTAATAGCACCAAAATTCTTGTTTACTCTTGGGATGTAAAAGAAAAAGTCCCTAGCCTTTGGAAAAGCTCCTGCTGTGTGAATAAGTTATTATAGTCCACTGGCCTGAAGATAATGCAAACCCAACTCATAACATATTGTTAAGTGCTCTGAAATATTTAATTTTCTGTCAGATATATTTATCAATTTCAGAATTTCTACATTGGAAACATAAAATTTCACAGGTCTACAATGCCCTTTATGATTTAAGTGTGATTTCTATGTGTTACTCCAGCCGGTCTGAATTTTGCTCTTATCCGTCAGGAGACATTTTCATTTGCAGAAATTCTATTACATGTAGTCCACAGGGCAAATACAGGAGCTGATCACGCATGCCTGTTTTCATCCATAACTGAAATTTACCATCTGAAGCACAATTAAAATTCAATTTTAAATGCAGATCTTCAATGCTAATCACGTTTAGGAAGGGTTTTAATTTATTCCGTGATGCTGATTAATTGCATGGAAATGCTGCAGCTATTTCCTGTGTTAAACGTCAGTTAATTAGCTGACAACATTGGATGGGATAATTAATACAGCTGGGGGTCACAGCATGTAGCCAGAGGGAGAGTGCTTGAACTGGGGGTCTCAGTGACACAGACCTGCCTGCCTTGAAGCCACCTGCTGTCAGTTTCAGACCTAATGAGACTCAGAATGTTCCTCTTCAAACCTCATTTTTAATATATGGAGGGGGGGGGAGAAAGACAGAACAAAAAAATAGGCTGCAACGGCCATTCAAGTGTTACAGCAGGACAGCACTGGCCGGATAAATAATGACCCTGTGATCCTCTGTGGACCAAGCCTCTCTATCAAAGGCTCAGAGTATGAGTTGTTTCTTTTTGGGGGGTAGGTGAAGGGCATGTAGAGCCCATCACTTTAACCAGTTCTGTTTTCATCCCCCTCACACACACACACACACATACACTTTGGTTCTCGGTTGAAAGCTTATCGAGAAGCCTAATTTCTCTTGGGTCGTACATGTTCAGTATGTGTTCCTTATTCCGTTGTAGTTTCATCTGGCATTTACGATTGCATTGTGTGAAGACTCCGACGTTAGATCATTCGCTTCCTTAAACGGCTCAAGCTATATGAAAATTCATGCCTCAGGTGGGCTGTATTCCATGGCTTTCAATATTTTCATAACAAAGAGTTTTCTTATTTTTCTTGAGTCCACCATTTTTATTAAAGAATAGCCTATTTTTTGTATAGGAAAGTCATAACTCGCCAGTGTTAAGAAAACAGAATATTAACCTGTTACTGAATCAGGTCATGCACCCTTACTGCTCAGTCTACTTGCTGATAATGAGTTTTGTCAAACAATATTTACGCCAATAGATAACTTCTTAGTAACCAGTGAATCGGGTACAATATCACCAACCATAATATGGGAGACACTAAAAGCAGTAATCAGAGGAGAAATCATATCATACTCTTCAGCATGTGATAAAGAAAGAAGACGAAAGTGTGAATCCTTTATTAATTCAATCTCACAAATCAATCATCATCAATTATACAAGCAAGGACTGAACCTTCAGGCTTACTATGATATTTTATCATCAGATGAAATGGAACAACAAATACTTTGATCAGTAGGACTTATTTATGAGCAGGGAGAAAAAGTAGGGTGACTATTAGAATGGTAAAGCCCGTGTACCTGAGGGTTACCCAGTAGACTTCTATAAAAAGTTCTTGACTAAATTAGCCCAACTCTTCCTTGATATGTTTGACTCCTTTAGGCAGAAGACCTTCCCTTAACCCTCACAAAAGCATCTATTGCATTATTGTTAAAACCAGGTAAGGATGCAATGGAATGTGGCTTGAATAGAACTATTTTTGCTTCTTAATGTTGATGTAAACATTTTGGCTAAATTTCTAAATTGCACTTAGAATGGTTGAGCAAATTAGAGCAAATACAATTCAACAGAGGTTTTATCAAAGATAGACATTCTTAATATTCTGCAACCTCCGAGTGCCATGAACTGCTCTGCATCCTTGGATGTTCCTTAAGTTATAGTCTGGATATAGAGAAAGCTTTCAACATGGTATAATGGAGCTATTCATTTGCAGACCTGCAGAAATTTGATTTTGGAACAAAACTGTATTGGATTCAGATAAGCGCTAACAAATTACAGTCTCAGTTCCTCCCTTTAAGCAGAGTTAAAAGACAGGGCTGCCCTCTTAGCCCACTCATGTTGGCCCAAGCCATAGAACCTCTCTCTATTGCACTCAAAACTTCTCAGTCAATCAATGGAATTTATAGAGGAGACACAAAACACAGATTTTCCTTTTATGCAGAAGATCTGCTGCTTTACCTGTCTGATCCTTCGGGCTGTTTCCCTGATGTTGTACAGATATTATGTAGATGTGGTTCTTTCACGGGATATAAATTGCGCCTCTCTAAAAGTGAATGCTTTCCCTTTAACACCCAGCCCTTATAATATCAGAGAGTGACTTGCCTTTTTACAATTTATATCACACATACTTTCTCTGGCCTTTACAACAAAATCTTTGCTACACTCCTAAGCTTAAACTTGACCTTCTAAGATGGGGCGGTTCTACATTTGTTTCTGCTGGCTAAGATTAATAGTGTTGAAATGAATGTTTCGCCCAGATTCATGTATTTATTTCAGTCTATTCCATTTTTTAACAAACTCTTTTTCTCTGTTTGTGGATATATTAAACTCTTCTTTTTTGTGGGGCAAAAAAAATAATAATCTGGAATTCGTAAAACTAGGTGAAGAACAAAGATTTAAAGCCGAAGGCCATCTAGCTTTACCTAATCCAAGAAGAGCATACACTGGATTCAACATCCCTCCTTGCCTCGGTTACAGCTGAACTATCATTTCACCCTCACAACACACTTCAAGCCCACTGGTAACTTCAACACTTAAGATCTGGGCACAGTTTACAAATTTTTTTAGTTTTACAATGTTATGGCCCTTGGCCTAAGCGCCCCTTCCCCTTCTGTGTGTATTAACCTCTGAGAGTGTATGCTGATTCAGCTGTACAGTTGCTGGCCTATGATTGGTGCTCCCTCCCAGCTCAGCTCCTCCTCCGTTCATTGTTTGTGCTCCACCCACCTCTACATCCTCTGCGTGGTTCCTGCTTGGGTCCTGCTTGGTGTGGCATGAAACTCCGACCAGTATGCCAATCCCTGTGCAGCACCTAGAGGTGCGGCGGTTATAAGCAGCCGTCTGACCAGACTCTTTAGGGGGCACAGCAGAGGGAGCAGAGCTGCTGCAGATCCTTGTGTTTCGCAAGAGCATGCCTCTAGTCTGTTTGAACCTTTGCATAGCTTAAGCTTTGGTCTTTTTGCTGATCCAGTGAGGCTCTAGTGTTCTGGATTGGGCCAGGTAATAAGCTTCAAAGACTGATAATGCAAGTTGCACACACTGTGTTAGGATCTGTACCATTTGTTTAGAAACACTAGGTTTAGGGGTTGCTGTTTTTCTGTTTTTCGATTTGTCCAGCTGAATTAGAGTTGACAGTGAAGCCTTTATTTCCTGTTTGGATTTGAGTGAGTTAGTTCTTGTTTTTCTTTTCTAGAGTACTTTTGGTTTTATTGGTTTCTTTGATTTGACAACATCCCTTTGGCCCTTTTTGTTCCTATTTTGCCTAACCTCCTTTTGTTAAATTAACCGCCTCTTAATTATTAATAAACTTCTTACCTTTTTTACATATTGGGTCCTTATGTTACTCCCCTTTTCCCCAACGAGCCAGGGTCGTAACAAACAAGTTTCTTGATTCTAGGCCCCATATGCAATAACCACCTCTTCCCTTCAGCTGAACTGGACTCGACATTTAAACACAGGGCTCCATCACTAAATTCCAAGGTCTCCACATGGCAACACTTTTGCCAATTTTAACACTCTTTCAGTTAAATTTAAATTACCTCGTTCCAATCTTTTCCATTATTTTCAAATCAAACACTTCATTTAATCCCACTGTAAAGGGGAACTAAATGAAGACTAAATGAAAAGATCTTTTATTTAAACTATATGGCAGTATAATCTCTCTCTTTCTCTCAAAAAAACAAACCCTTGACAAAATTCAGAATGACTGAGCTGAAGACTTGAGAATAGAAATATTAGATTAAACATGAATAAATGCATTGTACAGGTTGAATGGAGCAACCTGCTGTGCTAGTCTTAATTTAATTTAATTCAAAGTATTGCATCCAACTTATTATTCTAAGACCAGACTATCAAAAATATACTCTAATGTAGATGAAACGTGATGGACGCAGTACCATCAAGACAGATCTAACCCACATATTTTGGTCTTGTCCCAGGCTGTCATACCTTTGGATAAGTATATTTAGAAACTCATCTGAAGACATAGAGGTAGAGCAGAATTCTAAAACTACCATTTTCTGAGTTTGATGAATGTCAAATGAAAACAAAGATGTATTTGCTTTTGCCACACTCTTGGCCCAGAAAAGGATTCTACTTGAATGGAAATCTGCTAATCCACCAAAAGCCTCTGACTAGCTAAAAGATCTAATGCCGTTTTTTAAGATTAGAAAAATCAAACAGGCTCAACCAAAAAGTTCCATTCTGTTTGAAATCCCTGATTTGGAGGAAAAATTGAATAATTTGTAACAACTAAGCACTTGCAAAAACTTGTAAGGTACCTTAGTCCCTGAATAAAAATAGATAAGTATTAAATAAGATAAAAAATTAAAGCTGCTCCGATACTGACTAATACTGAAGCTCTGAAGGGCAAGTAAGACAACATTTCCTGCAGAACAGATGGAAAACGGGGCATTTAAAACTGAAAATAAACTTTTGCTGTCTCTAATAACTAGTAAATTCAATCCATCTGTCGAACAGCCATGACAATTTACAAAACATTTCCTTGAGAAATGTCTCAGGTCAGTTATGTTTCACAGTGGACATTTGTAGCTACTGAACTGAAAAGGTTAAACCCTTTTTGTTAATGCTGCACTTGGCTGAACTGTCAATGCCCTCTGTATCATGCACCATGTTGTTCATGCTGACAGCTGATCCCATCCTGCACACTTGGATTGCGCATGTGGATTTTGTTTATTAATGGTAGGCGTCTCCCTTAGAAATTGTTTTGATTTTCATGTCGATTTGAAATGCCGTTGAAGGCTTTGTGTAGTCGTTATGAAGCAGTTGTCAGGCAAAGTGTGAGAGCGACCTTATTTACACAGTCCCAGTTCCGCATAGTTTAACCAATTTGGATACAGTGTGGTTACATTTTATAAGTTAGTGATCAAAAATTGGTAAATTCTTATTTTTTCTATTTAATCATAAATATAAGATGATTTACTTATATATGTTGGAGAGCCTCTGCCTCTACTTGCAGCATCCAAATAAGGAGTCGGGTGAGGATAAAATCCTGTGCATAATATTACTCTGCCAGTTCCTATTTGCACATGCACACTTTGAATTGCACTTCAGATGTCTCATTGACAGTACAAAGCACCAGTGATCTGCACAGTTGATTGTGAAACGATTATCTGGACATTTGCCCCGTATCAGGACTGTTTTCATGTGGGTGTTATTGATGGTTGGAGTACTGAGTGTGTTTTAGTTTGTTGAAGGGAACTTGGTGTGTTGTCCTTGTTTGCTTGTGGTCTGACAAAGCACTGACTGTGCCTGCTGTATTTGACTGTACATTGAAATCATTTGCATTTTAAAAGAAATCACAAGAATCTAAGCTTACAAATGATGTGACGCCTATGTAAGCAAAACATTATTTCCTGTCCATTTACTAATGCCTCTAATGCCTCATCTGAAAAAGAAAAAAGGGGATGGGGGGTTGTATTCATTAGGATATATAAGCTCCTAAAGCACAGCACTAACATTCAGTATCTTTAAAATCAAAGCTTTAAGCTTAATGTTAAAAAGTAAATCTTGCTTTTGCATCATATGTATCAAGCTCCATGTTGCCTCAAGCAAGCAATGTTACTAAATAACTTCATTTGATTAGGGTTAGTTAAATAACTCTTGGGTATTTTAACTATTCAAAATATTTAAATTTGGAACTGACTACTGAGGTAATAATTAAATATTTGTTTTGAGATTTTACAGAATCAAAGAATTGCAAAGAATAAAGTCAACAGATTGAAACTGCTTTCCCCACATTCTCTCACTAAAAACTCCAGTTAGCAGAACTTCCTCGCTACGTAATAAATCACAACGTAAAGTTATTCGGTACAGGCTTAATTTGTTAGCACATTTTCAATTTTACTTTAATTAAGGTTTCTATGGTCAAGCAATTTTTTATTATTGATTAATCATGCCAAAAAAAAAAGTTGTTGTCTTACAGTGTGGAGACAGTTTGGAGCCTGGTTCGAGGCCTAAGTGGAATCAAAATATTGGTTTTGATGTTTTCACTCAAAGATTGTAAACACTACAACCAAATAATCTTAGCTTCATCTGTGATTGCTTTTCTTAATGCGAAACTCAGGTCTACAGTGACTCATGTGAGTAATATTCTGTGACTGTTGCTTAAACTCAAAAATGCTTAGTCTGTATATATTTCTGCCTGTGCACAGATCTCTCTTTTGACAAAAAGATCCTGATCTTAATAATACTACTCCCAATGGGTTTAGGCTGGTAAAATGTTGCAGTAGTTCTGGCTCAGGTGAGGATGGTCGGGCTCAGTACAGCTTTTTGTGCACAGTCATCATTCATGACTCATACCGGTAGTCATTCTACATTTGCAGATTTTAATTGGGCACAGAAAAGGTGTGAATAAAAGCAAACTGCAGTTTAAGCTGTCTGTTTAATGCAAGCATCAGGACTCGGTTTATTGGTAGGAAGTGGGAGACCTGTGTGGCCAGTGTGGGAATATGGAAGAATGGGGCTTTTGAGGCAGGCAGAGTGGCAGTTATTCATAGTTAAACCCAAAGTCCCTCTCTGCCCAAGTCCTTCATAATTAAAATCTAAACATATGGCCTTGTGACCATGTAAGCACAGAAGTATCTGCAGATTCTTTTGGCTTTATATTTTGAATCGCTGGCAACAACATCCCTTCAGCATTCTTTTAGCACAATAGAAATTGAAAGCATGTCACCTTGAGTTGTCACGAGCCACATCTGCCCACCTAATTATCATGTTTGGGCTTATTGATAATGCAATTGGCAGTAGGGTTTGTTAGATTTTAGCAATATTTGTGAAAATAAAAAAATGCTTCATGGATACAATGACATCTGCATACTCTGCATACTAATCAGAAATGATGCATCAATGATGGGTCCACTCAAACAAAACAGTGTAACTTACTCTCTGATAACTGAATTAAACTTGTAATGCAAGTAGACTGTTCACAGAGTGGCTGCTGCAACTCTGTACTTTCACTGGAACAAGACAGCACGAGGCATAAGAGCAGCAGGTAGATGGTATGAATAGATCCAATCCAAAACAAAAGAAGTAATTGCTGTTCTTCTATTCAAATTTAAATCTTTTAGGCAATGTGTGTGCAGCTCTTTTACATGGGAAAAAGTCATTAAATGGCTATTTCTTTTTAAAATTTAAGACAGTCTTTAGTATGTTCATGCTATGATTATAGCCTAAAATGACCCAGTCTTTACAATAGTGATGTGTGCAAAATGCCATTATGAGACACAAACTTACAATGTCGACATGCTAATGTCGTAACTAAAGCATTTCTTAAACAGTGACTACTCCCAAAAGAATGTTGTAGGTGCTGGAGGAAACATTTATGTCTCGCACCCTGGAGGATCGGAGGTCCGAAGGTGGGTTGGTGAGACATAGGATAACACTTTGTGTGTCTATGTGTGGTTCTAACTTATCACATCACATTGGGCAGGTCAGGTGGAAAATGTTGATGAGTTTTTAACCAATCAAATAGCATTATGCTGGTCATGTGACAACTGTTAAGGTTTTTATGTAAATGTTAAAGTTTTGAACCAATCAAACTGCATAAGACTGGTCAGGTAAGAAACGCTGAAGTTTTTAGCCCATCATATCACGTTGGCTGGGTGCAGAATCTAATTGCATAGGGCAGGTGCAGCCTATTAACCTTTGGACCAATGGAGGCTGGTGTTGGGCCTTGAACCAGACGGACTTTGAACAAAGGACGGAGTCTCAGAAACAACAAACCCTAAGAACAACAGGAGAGCGCAAATCTTCAGTGGTTCAGTAACTCACACCTAGGTGTGATTGCTCCCCACCAATTCATACTCCTGCCCCCTATTGGACAAGACTCACTCACAGGTGGGTTCTGACGCCATCACCCTGACAACACAGAACAATTATCTGCAGGAGCGCAGAGTGCCTCCTTGCATTCCCCGTGCGACGTGTTGCTGGAGGGAGTGCTAGCATTTCGCACATTAGTTACTGCAAGGGAGCAAGCTCAAACATTTGAATTTGTGTGACTTATGCTGCAGTTCTTAGCTTGCTGGACCAGAGATACTGTATTGTGTTCTACCCCCAAACACACACAGATTCCTGGGGAAACGTCACACATCTCCTGCATCTGCATTTACATGAACAACCAAAATAACCAAAATGTTGTGTACATGCAAGGGCGGTAGTTGGTGGCGTAACTTTGTAATGACATACCATAGGAGCTGTTGAATTTGTTTACTTTCCGTTACCGCTGACTGTACCTTTACTGTAACCAGAGCATAAATCAAAGAAAATCAGCTGTAATTTGACTTTTTAAATTATGTTACGGACACTCGAATCCACCGCCATAGACTGTGTCAAATGGAGCCTACACATCACACCAAAAACATATGACTACAGTTTTAATCACTCATTAAAACCAATTTTGAAGAGTTTGTGAGTTGAGGGATTTGATCATAGGCAGTTCAGTGCAATGCCAGAGGGAGAGAACAGCTATGGAGATGGTTCTTTCACCCAAGGTCAGGTGCCTGGTCACATGGTGCCTGGTGATTGAAGGCGTCAGAGGAGGGGGGACTCATTTATTTTTTAAGGCCGCTGCGTCAACAGTGGTGAAATTTGCATAAGCATCTTTCACAGCAAATATTGGTATTTATAGAAAAATTGTAGGCCTAATTTTTAAAAATCCTGATTAATTGTGGAATTTCAATAGTTAACCGCGATTATTCGCATTTGAATCGCACGGTTAAAATTCTGTTCTTTTGCATTTCAGAACAGAATTTAAGTCCATATGAATTTGTAGAGCAATTCTTACCAGTGTAACTCGATTTGGAATAAAATGCCAACTGGAGTACATCTCTGGCTAAGGTCTGGTGCAGTAGCAAGAAAGAGACAGGAAAAAAAAAAGAGAGAGAGATCGCCCACCGCTAATTAGCTCAGCTCAAACACTGGTTGTCGAAAGAAAGTGCTAGCCTGCCTCTACGCGAAGAAATCAGATAAACTTTCCGATAACTCAATGCACAGTCAAAAGAATGGTGTCTAAATTCTTGTCTGGAGCTCGGGAGGAAGGCGAGTATCAAAAAGAAAAAGTGAGCCATATTGTCCTTCTGCTGGTAGGAAGGAGGAAACCGCTACAGCAGTGTGACTAAGGGTGCAAAATAGCAGTACATGATTAAAGAGATTAAAAAATAATAATGCGTTAATCTTGGCCTTTTACGCTGAAAGCCCTCAAACATTATATTCATATTAGAATTAGAATTATATGATTGAATTGTATAGCGCTGCAAAGATAGGTTGGGAGGTGTGCAGTGGAATGGACTGTTTGGGAACTGATGAAATGATCATTGTCTCTGTTGTAGAAATCCAGGATCAGATTAAATAGCATTAAAAAATGCAACGCGTGCTAATTATTCTAGTTTCCACATCTGTATTGCTGGTTAAATCGCTGCATTGAAGACAACTGTATGCAACACGGTGCACTCTGCTGTGCGGTGCCTACCAGAGCACACACCTTCTCGCTGCCTTCTCCCGTCACCTCACCACTTCACTTGTTGCATCCTCACCACCTGCACAAATTTTATAAACAATCAATGCCTGAAAATAAAGTCGGTGACAACTCTCACACATTTGTTACACTACATACCCCAAGTCCTAATCTGAATTCAGGCCACATTCACCATAATAAAACATGTTCACGTATCAAATAAAA
>JAQLOL010000004.1:2636313-2659662 GCA_029783665.1 Naso thynnoides
CCCTTTGATCTAAAACTTAATACTGCAATTTCCTCCCCTATAGGAGTAAATAACACATTAATATCACAGTTTTTCAGTGTGCTTTTACGGGCGCGGTGCTGAACTTGGCTGAGCCACGCTTTCATCTGGCACCAAGGACTGCAGCCTTAAAAAACTAATGTGTTGTTTGTGTGTTATTACAGGCATGGTGAATTACAGCGAGGTGTCTGGCTATCCCCTGGTTCAGCACTGGAGTCTGCGCTCTGTGCTGTACCACGTCAAACTCAATCAGTGGGTCCTTTCTCAAGGTAAATCACTCTGTGCTTCTGGCAATTAATTATATATATCATTTGTTATTGCTGATTGTTTATTTATGCTGGAGGAGACCATGCCCGGGTCTCTCACCTTCTCTGCACAGACAAACAACACCGACAGCTATCAATTATTTATCACATTGTAATTAATATGACATATCAAGGTTGGCAGCTCATCATAACAGCTTGGGAACTTTCTTTAATTTACATTTTTTGATCAGCGATGTGATTAACGGGCAGACTGTCATCTTTTGATTAGACTGGCTAACATTCTTATCTCGTGCTTTAAGATATAATACGGAGATCTCATCTTTCAGTGCCAACTTATTTCAGCTGTTTTGATTTCAGCCGTAACAGAATAATATTTAAATGTTGCCTACTGAAAAACATTCATTTCTAAATCTGTCCTTAGCAGCAACACAAGCAGTTGTATGGTAGTCAAGTTGTTAAACATATAAAGACCATCCCCAAGAGGCATTTTGCTGGCAGTGTTGTAATGTGGTGCTAAAAGGTTCAAGTTGGGTCCATTATGTCAAATTAAACCCTTGTTGAAACAGTCAATTATGGACTGATTGTGGTTGTGGTGCTGTGTAACCGTAGCGCTTGGAGAACACTGAGAGGCAATAAATGGGTGAGGGTTGAGTTTCCTTTAATCACAGATTAGCAAAATGTCACTTGAAAAGGGCAAAAACTGAAAAGGCTGCTTGGAAAGTACAGTTAAAAGAACACGGAGCTGTAAAACACAGCACCCACTGACCATTACAATCACAACCGCAACTCCACTGTTAATTGTGTCATAACTCATAATAACAAATCTCTCATAAACAACTTTGTCTCAGCTGCTTTAGATGGCAAAAGTTTTCAGTAGTTCACATAAAAGTTGCCTTTCCAGGAAGCACCCAAAACCAGAGCCTCATAATGAGGTGCTTACTGTAAGGGAGGTTACTTTATCACAGCGCAAACATACAGTCAGTCATGTTAGTCCAGAAGGAATGGATGTCTCCCTTACTTACAATGAAGCAGGAAGCCTCAAACACTTTTATAAATTATACTGTGACGGTAAGAGACGCGGTACTGTTGGCACTCTTGTGACGAACAGAGACTGATGGCACATGCCATCACCTGTGTCCAAAACAAATCAATGTTGACGCACCATTGTTGTGTAAACCTGTTGTCATTCAAATTGGTTTTTTCTCCAGCAGTTCGCTGTCAATTTTAGAATGTATTTAGTTGGGCCTGACTGATATATCCGTTTGCGGATATAATAGAGACAAATATTGGCCTGTTGCAGATACATCGGTATTGATGTCAGTGTTTCCCTATATGTGCTAGTTTTAAAACTGTTTTTTTAAGGCTGGAACAAATGCTTGGACTCGTGATTTAATATGATGTAATTTTGCAGATTGTCCTGCAGAGGGTGACCCTTTATATAATAACTAATAATATGAAGTGTGTCCTGTTCGCTGCACTTTTTTGAATAAAGTTTGTTAAAATGAAATGTAAGAATCCTTCCTCCGTTACATATCTTTGTATCTTTTATCTATTATCGCATCTATTCGATAACCACATTCAGTTACTTCGGCAGATATATGCGTTATCTAAATTTTCTTACTCCCTAATATTGGTATCAGCGGTAGGTGATATGAGGGGGATGCCTCCCTCCTTGTTAGCCAGATGACCAAAATGCGACCCCCTTCTTAACCTGCTATCCCTAATCGCCCTTCATCACAACAACAGTGTGGGGGTAGAGGGTCATTTGGTTGCATGTTGTTTTAGTCTGTCTGACTCATTTATTGTTTAGCGGATTGAGGCTTGTGCATTTTAGATTCTATGAACCAATCATGAAGTAACTAAGTCTGACGTGTATTGATACATTCATGGTGTTGTCCACCATGCTGGAGTAGCAGACAGATTTCTAAATACATCTTTTTCTCTTAGCATTATCCGTCTGTCGGTTTTCTCTATGGTCTGTAAATTCTCTTAATATTTTCTATAAATACTGTAAGTACTATGCTATATTGTAGTCAATGTATATGATATAAGCCTATATTTCAATCGATATGTCAAGAAGCAACATGTAGTCATGAAAGAGGATCATTGACATTCTGCTGCCAGTAATATTACAGTAGTATTACTCTAATATTTCCCTCTCTTACAAAATACTTTGGAGGAGAAATGACTGCAGATTATGTTTTGTTTTCATTGATTGAGGCTGCCCCTCCATTAAAAATTAATAAATCACCTACTGAGTAACAGCGTCTTCTCAAAAATCCAATACTGGTCAGGCCTCGGTGTTCAGGTTTTGTCCATCCAGTTTCTAGCTTCCCTCGTGTATTCCAGCAAAATACCTGAAAATAAACTCAGCACACTGGGTAATGTATGCATGTACAGGATTCCCCCACTTTTTACATTGGGGGTTTTGGAGCCTCTAAATACACATACAAGTTTAATACAGCATGATTTCTTGGAAAATGATAGAATACAAGTTGAACTTGAAACCATGAATTAATATTTCATCTATATCCACACTCTGCTGGTTGAAGTTGTAAAATCATTTTTTCTCTGTTTTCAGCCCTCCGTCCAAACTAAAAGAGCATTTTTCTGCTCCCAGAACAGAGCTTTTCTAAAACAGCCTCCTGACTGCGTGAAACTTAAAACACCAGCTTGTTCTCTAAGTGTGTGTGAGCTAAACAGAGCACAGTGAAGTTTGGGCGCTGGTAAAGTTGAGACCACAACCTTCAGTCACTGAAAACTTTCTGTGTGATCTAACTTTTAAATGATAATAAAGCTGCAGACGCAGATGATCTCAGAAAGAGGGAGACCGACACTTGACAGAGTCATGTCTTCACCTGCACAGTCATAGTTGATTGTGCAGTTTCAATATTACTGAGGCTGTCAAATAATTAAAAAAAACAACATCAAACAAACAAAAAAAAAACCCTAATCGTAATAAATTGTAGAATTTCAATAGTAAATCCCAATTAGTTGCGTATTGCATGGCATGTTTGAAATTCTATTATTCTGCACTGGTTTGGCTTGAACCACTCCGGAGTGAATGATTCCAGCAAGTGAATCAGGTTTTAGACGATACTTTTATTTCAAATTCAGGCGAAGCTGTCTGACTCTTGATCACTCACATACTTGGGGCGGCTGTGGCTCAGTAGGTAGAGCGGGTCATCTACCAATCAGATGTGGTTCGATCCCCGGTCCTCCGGTCTACACGTCGAAGTGTTGTTGGGCAAGATACTGAACCCCAAAGTGGTGAGTGAATGTGAATGTGTGTGAATGAGTTCCTAATGAGCAGGTTGGCTCTTTGTAGAGAAGTCACCTGCCCTTACAGTAGTGTGTGAATGTGTGTATGAATGGGTGAATGCTGACTTGTGTTGTAAAGCGCTTTGACTAGAAAGGCGCTTTATAAATACAGCCCATTTACAAGGGAAAAAGAAAGAGGCGTTAATTGTCCAAGCTGAGCCTGACAATGCGCGTGTCCCCGCACACTGACATCCACGTCAATCCGCTGACGGCGTGTTTAATTTGTCATACTGGCCCATATACAAAAGAACATTTATCTCTTTTTGTATTGTCCCTTCAAATTTGGGATGCTTACGATGATATATGGTGATTCTGGGCGAACACAAGTCCGTAGCGATCCCTCAGCTGATTGGCGTGGATGTCGGTGGGCACGGACACGCGCGTTGCAAGGTTCCGCACGGAAAATGAACGCCTTTTTCCTTCTCCCCTCTTACGTGATTGCGTGCGTGATCAAGAACCACACACCTTCACTGTGTTAATTTCTCTGCATTTGAAATTAAAGCATCATCTAAAAGCTGATTCCCTGGCCAGAATCATTCACTTCAGAGTCACTCTGGTCAAACTGTGGATATGGTGAGCAGATAAGAAAGCAAAATCTTTGCTGAGTACACGAATTTCCCCTACAGACACCACATGGCTTGTTCCTTGTGTTTTTTACCTGTACTTGTTATAATGTTTTTTTTGTTTGTTTTTTTTAGAAGTTCTTTTTTCATTAGACATTTTTGAGTAGGTTACATAAGGCTGTTTTTACAGGTAAAAAGTGAAAGTCTTCTGCAAACACGATGACAGATATAAACACCTACATGCAGATGGATGGATTGGTGGAAAGATGTCTCTCTGATATCCACTCACTCATCACAGAGCTTCGTATCCATGGGACGGCCGAGTCCTTGTGACAGTGCCTGCCATGGAAACTTCACAGAATAAGATAACTGTGGAAAGGTATTTAGTCAAGCAGTACTTCTTTTGAAGGCTGCTCCTGGCTGCTGCCACATCAGGGATTATACTGAATATTTCCTGACAGCTTTCTCAGTTCTAAATGTATTATTCTATGAAAATACATCCGCCTTCTTTTTTACTTGTCACACTACATAACTTGTCTTGTTCTGTTGGCATTGTTTCAGGGTAAAGTAAAATCTGTTGAAATATTGCGTTCAATCAGAACCCTAACCCTGTCTGGAAGAAGAATGTCTTTTCATAATTTGGATTTTTGTCATGTTTTAGGTGCATACATTATTCATAAATCTACCACAAATAGTTTTCATTCTGATAAGTGCAGCTACCCTACTGTAAATACAGCCAATGTCACATCTAATGCATTTCCAGCTGTGCTGCTGTGGTTTGAAATTGGCTGCCATGTCTGCTGAGGACACAGTTTCTATTTTCCCTTCACTCAGAAGCGACTCGCCAGCCTGTCTTTTTTACTCCCATTTCCCACTTTGGCTCATCATATTTCAACAGTCACCGGAGGGGTGAGGCCACTGATTTTTACATCTGATAGCAAAGCCCCCATCGCTCATCCTCACTGCACTCTCTGTCTCTCACTTCAGTGGCCTCCTAATTTAATTTTCGAGGAGAAGTAAGAGTGAGCGGAGCATGAGTGCTGAGATATTAATACTACTTCTCCTGGAAATGATAATGATGAATTACTCTTGCACTTTTGCCTCCCAATATTTGCTGAGAGGGAGACCTGGTGATCACACGTTTTTTTTGTTGTAGTGTGGTCAATGTATCATATCAAACACTCTGACTCATGGACTTCATGTTCTCATTCTGCAGCCCAGTCAGTGAATTCACGAAAAGTTGTGTAGACTTTGCTTGCTTCCAATTAAGTCAGCATTACCTTACACTAAGAAGAATCACAGTCTTCTTGACAGTTGTATACACTGGTTTGTAGAAGTGCTGTTATCCCACCAATGTGAATAAAAGCCTGTCATTTCAGCTTAGGTCTCTCCCAGGACACAAAGTCCCTGCGGGAGCTTCGCTGTGTAAATTAGCTATGAAAAAATTCCTTAGTGTCGAGTTTTTTACTGCCACTTATCCTGATCTAACTAAAGAGGGAAAAACCATCGTTTGAGCTTTCAGTCGTTCTGAAGCATGCGACACAGCAGAGGCTGGCGTTGTCATAGCCAGTCAGAAATCAGGCTTCATCTGGCACAGGTGCTGTGGTGTCAACTCAATGCTTAAAAACTCATCAGGTTCGTGAAAGTTTAAAAGACTTGTTGATTAAGAAGTTTGCACCATTTTAAGTCAGATCTCAAAATTTTAAATAAAAAAAGCAAAAACCACTTGATGATGGGCACACTGTCAAAATCTACACACATGACAAATGTTTCTTAAGTGTCACTTCACAACACTGACAAAGGTCATTTATCCCAAAGTTTCAGTACTCTGCTCTTCCTGAATGCAGAGCTTTTTAGCCACGTTAGCTGTGTGGCTCTTAAGTGTGTTATTTTGCTTTGGTCCAGACTGGTGTTGTGTTCAATACTCAAAAAAGTAATACATTACTCATATTACACATTACTCTTTTTTTTTTTAAGTAAAAGAATTAATACACTTATTACTCCATGGCAAGAGTAACTTGTAATATTACTCATTATATTACTTTCCGTTACATTACACAAAATTGGTAATTGCCTCCTTTCTCCTCAAAATTTAGACTTCACATGTGCACCTGTGAATGCGCATATTTGCACAGGGAAAGTATTTCCGCTGACCTCAGGTAATTTGAGATAATTGCAGAGAGCGTCTGTGATCTTAATCCTGTGCCAATCTGCCATGTCTGTTATTTGTAAAGTAAAATTTCCACCGACTATGACCGCCCATATTTCACAAAAACACGGCCCAGTGACAATGTTAATCCTGTGCCGACAAACATGTCTGTGATTTGGGGTTGCATTTCTTTTTAAACATCTGTTTCTGTCACCAGATAGATGAACAACTGATGAAATTTGCTCGTAGCTCAAAACATGTTTAACAGCAGCAAACAGCAGCGCTGTCAGGTTGGCTATATTGATGTTCAAAGATGAGAGAGGAGGTAATGAGAAATTTTTCAGGTTCAGCTGGTTGTGAGGGGAGCGTGCAGGGACCGTTTAAAAAGTGCAACAGCGGTAAGATTTACATGACTTTGATATCATGTAATGTTTGGTGTCACTAAATTCACTCGAAGTGGACAATTTAAGAAACTGCTTGTCTCGTGGATGCGGGATGTGATTTTAGTGAGACTATTCTCCATAAAGCTGAAGCCATTTCATATTTATGCTGTTCGGTGTTGCACTTTGTAGACAGTGCCTGCACTCGCGCCTGATTGTCGCACAATCAGTCAATTTGTCCAGCTCGTTTGGAGGAAAAATAGACTGCAGCGCGTTGTCTGTCTTAAAGGAATGAAGACACGTATCGTGTAAGTAACATAAAGAGTTATTTTGTTTCAGAGTAAATTTTATTTTGTTGCTCAAATTCTATCCGAAACTAGTTTTACTACTTGTTACTTGAAGAAGTACTAGTACACCGGTCCACACTGAAATATTTCAACAGGTATTAGAGTGATTGCCACTGAAGGTGGTATTCGTTGCTGTCTGAAGTTTAGATCCTCATGATTTTAGTAATCATGTGCATTTTTCCACAGTGCCACCAGCAGGTCAGAGCTTTCATTCGTCCAATCAAATATTTCAACATCACCCAAGTGCACTGGACATTCATTTTTCCATTTAGCATTCAGCTTGAAGCACCAGCAGTGTGAAGGCAGCCTCTGTATTTACCTCAGTGTTTTCTTTTTCCACCATTTACCCAGCCTTCAGCTCAGCCATCCATTCTCTTGATGGGGCGACACAGCGGAGCGACTTCGTCTCAATCCTCAGGGAGTTTGGGAACCACTACGTGCAGGAGGCTGTGTATGGCTTCCAGGAGTCCTGTACCATCTGGTACCCCAACAAACAGGTGCAGAGACAGCTATGGCTGGAGTACCAGGACATAAGCAAAGGTAGGACACACTAACATTTCCAGGTTCATCTCTCAAAGACTTAGAGACTTATATTTAAAAAAGAAAAGAAAATTAAAACGAAACTTGACAATCAGCAGTCATAGGTCTGAGCAGCGAAGTTAAGGGAAATGTGTTTGCAGCCATGTGGGATGTTTAAGGAACACAGTTTAATTCTCACAACGGATTCATAATCCGTCCCCCCTACAAAACCCATAGAGGCTTGTAATGTTTGTTTGTATGTGTTGGGGTGATCTGGATTATTGTGTTATAAATTTAGAATTGGCAGGATGCTTGATCATACTTCAGCTGCAGAGTAAATGCTTGCCAGTAAACAGCGCATGCACACACACACACACACACACACACACACACACACACACACACACACACACACACACACAACCCAATACTTTAATTTTTTTTAATTTCACATGTTGTATAGAAATGTAATGGGCTCCCAAGTTAGCAGTCTTTCAGAAAAGCTTCTTTCAGCTGTCTGTTTTTTAACTTGGCGTAATATTTTCCCTCTTCACCAATGGTTTCAAGTCAGGCAGATTCTGCTTCGCCATTTGTAACTAGATTTGCTGTAGAATTTAGACCAGAGGTCAGGGATTCACAGACTTAGACAAACCGCAACCCACACCAGTGAGCCTCTTCTCATGACAAACCCAAATCCCAAACCCTCAACCCATAACACACGCATGCACAGGCAACATTTTGAGCTAAAAACTTTACAAAAAAACAAAGTCAACAGTTTTTACCCACTTATTTCGACAAGGCTTTGTTGCTGTGCAGATAAATATTTCATTCAAAATAAACTGTGAAAAAAGTCTTATATTTAATTAATCAAAGTTTGAAATTCTTTCATTTCAAAGTAAAACTGTTAAAAAATGAGACTCATTCTCAAAGCAATCCAGTGCTCAAACTGACCTCTTTTTGGAGCCACTGATTTTGACAGAGCTCATAAACAGAAAAAAAAATAACATTTGTGAACTCTGACTTACTTAATTAAATGAAAAAAAGGGGTTTTGCAGAAAAAAAGTATTACTCAGCAGTGGATTCTTTGAAAAAGGGCTAAGCTTGTACATACTGACAAATTATTCTTCATTACATATGCTCTCAGATGTGAATCCAGCTGCACTAATAGCTCTTCATTTACATATTTTTTAACAGCCAGAGGGATATTTGCATGGTTCCAAGTGAAGTTCCCCGTAAACATTCACGTGTAGCAGCAGTTCTGTAAAATGTAATTTAGTCAGATTCCTCCTTGTAAGTGACAGCTTCATGCTGTCTTCAGTTACTTCATTAGAAAGATCAAATTAAGTTGACATGTTGCATCTGTTTGTTGTCTGCACTATACGTGGGCGACACATTACAAACAATAAAACACCACACCTTCTGTTAAAGTCTCACACTTGAAGAGAGTGTGTGTTGTGGAACAGAGTGTGGCTTTGCACAATAATCAGCATCGTTCATTCTCAAACAATTACATAAAACTACACGAGCACTCTCTAGAAGTACTTGAAACACGTGCACTTAAATGAACAATCAAAGACGCAAAATGTCTTTAGTTTCTGTTTTATTACTCAAAATGCCAGCATATGTCAGCCATCCATCTTTCTGTCACCTGTTCTTGTTTTCTCAGTAAGTTGCAGCAGAGATAAGTAATAGCCTGCGTCTCCCCACTGTTTCACCTCAATGGCTTCAAACAGTCCGCACGCGTTTCCTTTGTTTGCTACGGCCACTTTTCTTCCCTCCTCTTACTTTGTCCAAGGACATCCCTGCTGCGCTCTGCTGTTCACTCCCAGTTACCTCTGCGCTGACAGATGGCATTAGATGACTGAGTTTTCCTCCTCCATGAAAAGTACATTACTCTTCATTTTCAGTGGACTCTGACACACCAGTTGCAGATGCAGCATAATGATCCAAAACAGTCAAAAAAAATGTCATGCTCCACCTTTTCAGATTCTTCCTTCTAAACTAAGATTTTTTTCCCCAACTTATATTACATCAGGTTAATTAAAAGTTTTGTCTGAACCTGCGCTTTCCTGCAGTCTTGAATATTCTATATGATTGGTATGATTTCCTAGAAAAAGGAATTTATATATTGCTGGAATTTTTAGGTGATTTATTTATTTTATTTATTTTAGAGTGAAATTTCTAATCAGTAACTAAGAATAGAGGAAATAGATTGAGTGGAGGAAAGTAAAGAGTATGATTCCAATCAAGTGTTAGCATAATCTGTCTTTAAAGGAGCTATATACAAAATCAATTCACTGCTAGTGGTCGCAGTTTGGTACCAGCTTTACACCAAAACAAACCTGCACGCCAGCCACATCTCCCCTTTCCATGGCACTCCACCCGCCCCACCCGCTGTTCTCAGCAACTCTGCCTGATGCCATCGCCATGTTTGCTTTGAGAGAAATTACAGGCTCTGGTGGACCGGAAACCCTTCATTATTAAAAATTATGCAATATTAGATAAAAGAATAATCTAATGCTAATCTGATAGCGAACTTGAGTGACTAGTTACATGTAGCGAAATAATGTAATTTATTACAAAATAAATGCAACTGTAATCACTTACAGTTACTGAGAAAGGATATTTGTTGTGGAAAGTCTAGGCTTCATGCTGAACAACATCCATTTTGTTGCTTTGCATGTGCACAGTGTCTCCTTTTGCCATTTCCTGTCGAGGCCGTTTAGTAAAGTTTGATGCTATTTTGATGCTTTTGATTGGTTCTTTTGTTTCAGTTTCCAGCACCCCACGTCTGCCATGAACACTGCCTGGTTTAAACATTTGAAAATGGTTAACAGTTAAAAACATCTGTTAAAAATTTAGGAGAGTAATCCAAAAGTATTAAATGTAGCAAGTTGCATTACTTTGTTAAAGTGATTTAAAAAGTTGCATCACTTTTTAGATTTTGTATATATACCTAGTAATCTGTAACCTATTACATTGCCAAAGTAAGTAAGCCTAAGTAAGACTAGCGGTTAGTGTTAGCTTGGCTGTCCCCTTTATCTACTCAATGATAATGTGATGATATTTCATGTGAAAAAATGTCTGTCTCTTTCCACGATGCAGGGCAGGTCAGAATCTCAACCAAAACACATTATAACAGCATTTATGTGATTATTGAACAACTTATGGCTTTAGCCATCCCACACATCTGTCTTTAACGATAGCCGAGCCTGGGTTAAACATAAAAACATGCTCGGCTGCTCCTCACTCTCTTCAACGTTTTATAAAGGGGGTGATGGGGAGAGGAGGGGGTTAACATGAACTACCATGAATGTATAACCACACACAGAGAGGGCGGGTGACATCACTCTTCAGGTGTCAGTACGCCACTTGTTATTTACAAAGCAAAATTATATTTTCCTGAAATCTAACAAGGCTGAATTTTGTACACAACTTCTTTAATGAGTGCATCAGAGATCAGTTAACATGTTAAAATGAAATTAGAAATGACCATTGAAAAGGAGCATATTCTAAATTGACTCAACGACTGAAATAACTAAAATGTAATTAATGCTTAGGACTTATAATTAGCACCAAATTACGTAGTCCTTTCTTTGGAATTTACTGGGACACATTATAATTATGGTGCATTGATTAACATTAGTTATTACATGGCTTTGTTGAACACTTGATTCTAATTGGTCAATCAAGGCATTCTACAGTCTGTTATTTCTGTTAAACAAACCATTGCTATGAATAACAGAGGTTCATATCATGTCAATTCACAGAAAGAATCCGTTATGTCTGTCGTGTCTTGTTAAGACGTGTTGCCCGGTTGCATAATTTCCCTTTCAAATTATAAACTATCTGATTTCACAACTTATTTTTCGACACTTTACTACACCTTTATAAATTACAGATTTTGTGCCGCTTTACTGTTTCTTGCCTTTGTAAGACGCTGATTGTCCAACTTGGTCATTTTATCAGTCATAGTTCCAGTTAACATGTCTTGCAGGCTATGTACAGTCACCACTCTTCATCCTATAAAACCGCTCTTTTTAAAATAAAAACTTGAATATGTAAGCGTGACATCAAAATATCCAAGGCCCACTTCATCCAACAGAGGGAGCGCCACGAATGCATTTGAGCTGCGAAGCAAAAGTTTGTCACTCACACCGTCTGCGTCTCATCTTCCGTTCACTGTGCTATATGAAAAACTTCAGTGACAGGCTGAGGATGCTACGTTTTTAACGCATTAGACCTAATCAATGTCAGAGTTTCAGGCACGACATTGATGTGAAACAGATACTTGAAGAGTGTTGCCCATGCCGTGAGAAAAGGCTGATGTGCTGTTGGAGAAACAGCACCCTACGAGGGATTTGCAAAAAAAGGGGTCTGCAGTCGTCTCCACAGTCCTGTCGAGAGGTTAGGTTACGTAAATTTAAAGGCGCTTACGCGGGTTGAGGAGTGTAAACTCTGAGGATGAACTCTTAGCCTACGTTGCTATGCAAGCACTTCCAACTGTAAAATCAAATGACCTGATTTTTCCAGCTGACATAATAAAATAATTTTTAAATCAATAAGATAAAATTTAAATACTTGGTGTTATTTTATTGATTTCTTGAGTAAAAAGCCGTGTAATAATCAGGATTGTGAAAAGAACCCCTTAATGCTTACGCAAGAGCCCCGCATCAGGCTGCCAGGGCTCTTTAGTGATGGGCTCGCTGGACATGATCCCTTACTAAATGCATTAATACGTTTTTGTTTTTTTTTTTACAGTTGATTAATTAGGTTATTGTAAACTAATAATTAACCAATGGTGTTCATGTTAACAAAGGCATTAAAGTTTACATATTAAATAGTTTACAAGGATAATTCAACATTGTAAAACAATTTTAGGCTTAACTAATAGTTAATCATGTTTACCAATAACTACACATTTAAGCCATTTCATTAAGTGAAAACCGATTCAAAAATATTTATTTATGCATCACCTAAATACGTGTCTATCTTTAACTTTAGTGGTTTTTGATAAAAATTTGATCAATGGACAGACTTCATTGCCCTCAAGTAGAGGTTTGCTTTATTTATTTTTATTATTATTATTTTAATTATGTACACATTCCTTGACCTGTTCAAATCCAGTGCATCTGCTCCAAATATGAAAAAGCAGCTATGCACAACTTATGAAGATAAAATGTTTAAATTTTGCCTTTTTTTGGACATGCTTTACATTGTTTGATTTGTTCATTTATCCACTGAAACAAATCCACTAATTCATACTTGCCTTTTAGCCTTATGTTTTGCTGTTGTACTTTTTAAAATTTGTTTTGTTTTTTTAAATAACCCCAAAAAAGTGGACTTAAGTGGTTAACTTTTAGTCTAATCCCAAATAATGGTAATCTATACATAATTACTTAATCATTATTGGACTTTGATAAATACTTTTTTCGAACCTCATTGTAAAGCTAAGACATGTTTTCCTCAAGCAACACTTCATAAATGCATAATGATGTTGAATTAATATTACTTAATTATAGTTAGCCATTCTCTGATTACCCTTATTATAAAGTTTAGATGTGCCCCTCAAGAAACACTTATTCAACTGCATGCAATGTTGCATACTAATAAGCATATAAAATTTAAAAACTTTAAAAGGATTAACCAATTTGTTTAAAAAAAAATCCCTGCTCTATCGAAAAAAATAAAAATCTTTTTTTTTCACAGATAAGCCACTTACATCTAGCTGTTGTTTATTATAAAAACTACATTTTGTGCTGAAGTTGCAGAACCAGAGGAGAATAGAGAAAACTTGTTGAGTGGAAGTGCTCTGTAAAAGTGGGCACCAATTAACTTGATCCAACATTAACAGCATAATCAAGTTGGAAATGTTTCACTACTACTGCAGTTATGTCTATTGCAGCATTACTTTTTATTTTGCTGCCTGGCATTGACCATGCAATGGATGTAAGAGTAAAAGAGGGCCATTTTTCCTCAGCTATACATTCCTGTTGTTATGAATCCCCATGTGAAAGCCAAAGTGAAAACATCAGATTTGGTTCATGTGGGACTGAAAATCTGATTGCCTGAACTGGTGCAAAATCTATCCGAAATCTATTTTTGCTGTCAGACAGAGCATGGTGATTACGTTGGGCTGTGAAGATCCGAAATGATTCAGTCTAAGTGGGTAACTGTTTCAGCCCCAGCCAGAACCATCCGTTTCTGGGAAAAGAAATAGATTCTATTGGCAAAAACCTGAAATCAGACTCATCTTTCTTAATCTCTTCCTGGCTTCTTGGAAACGTCCTGGCCTTTTCGAGGGAGTAATGAGCTCACAGGAGAGTTTGATGATCCATGTCCCTGCCCTTTGCTCTAAATACAAGATGTGCCCGACTGCAGCCTCCCTCCATATTCAGTGAGAAGCCGGGCAGATCATTTTCTGCATCTTAGCCGCCTGGGGCACAGCTGCTACGAGCAGTTTTAAGACTCATATATGCATATGTTTCATAATTGTCTATAAAATGGAGATGGAGGTGAGAAAATGGTAGGATGCAATATGGGATATAGTGGTTATATATGGTAAGATATAATGGTAGGATACTTTGGCCTGTGAGAGAAATGATGGTCTTTGCTGCAGAAAACAGAGAAGTTTGTTGTTTTCGCCTGATTTGAGTCCCTGTAGCAGCTCAGCGTTGAGTTGCAGTTATCTGGTTTATATAATTTCCCTCTTAATCAAACACTGTGCAGGCTGCTTAATAAAAACAGGAAAAGCTTTTGTGTATTCTCATAAATATAAAATGACACTGTTGCCTAAAACAGCCACACCTCCTGCTAGGAGTTTCACTTTAATACAAAATCAATAAAAAGCATCCAGGAACTGGGATATTTTTAGGCAATTTCTCAGCAGACTGAGGCTCAGTAGGTGAAAGAAACGTGTTTTCACTCCAAGGTCTGTAAAGTTAATTAAAAATTTCCACCAGATGTTTCCTGTTGACTCGGGATCTTTAAAAAAAAAAGAAAAACTCACACACTGTACACATACACATTACCCCAGTATCATTGCTGTATCAGTCATGTTTGTAGAAATGTGGCCATAGCTCATTAACCGGGGTCGGTCTGTGTGTGTGTGTGTGTGTGTGTGTGTGTGTGTGTTTGTAGGTGTGTGTGTGTTTGGACATGACACCTTGTCTGGGTGATTAATAGCACTTACTTCCCTGCACTAGATTGTGATATGAGTTTCCTATTGTCAGACACATGACCTCAATTACCACGCCGAAGATCAGACACGAACGGCCAGACAGCCACTGCAGCTCAGTTCATGTTCAAACGGTTTTATTACATCATGGAAATGCATTCTGTTAAAGAAATAAAGTCATTTAAAGGCTTATTTAAGCAGCTTTAGTTACTTTTTAAAAATTCAGTTAAAACAATATGGCATTATTCTCCACATCAGCTTGAATAAAGAGAAAAATACTTTTCATATCAGCCTAACTCTGCACCTACTGACCACAAATTTATTTGGGTGGTGCTGCATTTCCTTCAGCAACAGAAAATAGATGGGCACATCAATATTTAAAACTTCACCGCTAAATATTTGGTCATATGTCTATGTGTGACGCAGTGAAGAAGTCAAAGGGAGTAAGTTTTTAAACTTGCAATTTTTCACTAACCTTGCGAGGCAGCTGGACCAGTGAGATCTCGTTATCATGCAAATCTATCTTGCCAGGCTCCAAGCTATCTGTTTCTGGGCAGCACACTGGTGACTGGACAAATCTGCGTCCTTTGAGGAAGTAATGGTGTGAGCTACAGGCGTGGCTTATGTGTGTGGTGCTCAGAAAACAACAATGGCAGCTTTGGATTTGGTTTGCATGATGCTGCTATAGCATCAGTTCTATTGGAGAGTATTTCTTCTTTCAAAGAAGAGCAAAGAAAGGAAACCGAGGCTTTTGTTGATGGAAAAGATGTTTTAGCTTTTCTCCTGGCTTCAGTAAGAATTTGATTCTCCAAGTGGCTCCTCTAGAGTTTGTTATTGTCATTGGTCGAAGTGAGTAAGTGATAGACAATGACAGACGGATGGTTTATCCAATCAGCTGCCAAGTATTTTTTCAAAGTGCCTGCCCTTTTCCGAACAGTTTCCAACGGAGCCTTCCCAGATGGTTGTGTGTAACAAACCTTTCAGTGCAGTTCAGTTTCCACAGCTCTACTGAGCATTTATTCACCTTTTTCCACAACATTTTTTTTTTTACAACCAGCAATATTTGTGTTTTGGTTAAGTCTCTCTAATCAGATTTCCTTCATTTTCAGGCTGTTTTTTATAGTGAGCAAGTCGTGGTGAAGTGTTGTGTACTTGTATATAAAACTGTGCTCGTCCTCATTTCTAATTGAACCCCTCGAAGATAAGACTCTTCAGCGAACCCCTACAAATAGACATTAACATTAAGTCCATGTTATAATGTTATAAATGATGTTATTTGTAGATTTTTTCTACTCTACATATGATACTTGTAGTTATCCAAGGTGCCAGCAGGCACCATCAACTTCTGTTGAAGTCTAAAGATAGACTTCACCAGTTTGCAACACTGGTTCACTGAACTCGCACCAGACAACAAAGCAGAACTTTACTTTGACTGTTCACATATGAAGGGAAATGTTCTCCCCTTGTCCTAAACTAGTCTGAAACTGAAATGATGATACATTCTCGTTTTTTTTTTTTAATGAAGTAAAAAAAAAAAAACAAGCTGAAGCAGCTGCACTGTGGTCTGTGGGCTTTAACTCTTTATCTTTTTGACCTTAACCTGTTTTCACTGCTGAGTCAGTTTTCCATATTGAATTGATCCTTCTCTCTAAAATTTTTTTTGTTTGCTTGTTTGTTTGTTTTCCAAATACTTGGTAATACCTCGCCAGGAGGTGCAGATACTGATAGTGGGGGCTCCATGCTTACTTCGGCAGCTAAAAGCACCAGCAGCGGCTTACAGCAAAGGGGCAGGGCTTAGCACAGGGTGAAATATGAGGGAAATGTTGTGTTAACAGCTTACTCTGCTGCCCCCCCATGGCTGAGGAAATCATTAAATGAGGTGTCAGAGGTTGTATTTTGTTGCTGTTGTACAGGTAGTTAATGTTAATGAGCATTAAAATGGTGGTCTTAACACTCACCAGATCTCAAGAATGGTGCTTAACCATCTTGTTAAAGTCTTAAAGCTGCACCAGGCTTCACCACATTTTGTTGCCAATTCAAATAGTGTTTTCTTTATTGTTATTTTTATTTTTTTATTTTATGTTTTTTACCCATTTGTCTAGTTTTTTGTTCTTGTATTTTAGGGTGTTTATTTGACAAAATGTTATTTAAAACCTCAGAGGTCATTTAAAACTTTTAAAATGATGGCAATGCCATACCTGTTTCTTAAGATGTAATGTTTTCATGCTTATGAGAGGAATCTTGTTCGTGTCAATAAATACTGTGTGCTCTGCAAAAGAAATGTCTCAAGAGGTGCCTCCAAACTTCTCAAAAACACTCCTAAAATGGAGACCGTAAAATGCCTTTAGAAAACAGAGTGGCTGTGAATATGATTAGCCTTATTTTGCTTCCTCCATCACTCGTTAACTTAGTGAACTGTCACATGGAAAATTTGTGAAGACCAGTTTGCTTGAAAACAGCTTAAAATTAATTAGATGTTTTGGAGATGTGTCAAAAAACCCTCCAATTAAAATTTAAATATGGTTCCAAAACAGCTAAAGGTGACATCATGTTGCTTGTTTAATTGTTAAATGTCAGATCAAATTTAAAGGAACGTTTACAGATGAAAAATTGTGACACAAACACAGGCGTGACTGCAGCAAACACTCAAATAGTGTCACCCAAAAAATTAATCTCTTCCTATTGTTTCCTGTATTAATCTACCTTACTTACTCCATCTACTTAGCTACCTCTCTGGAGTTTTTCCCCCCCTTGACTCAGGCTCTCAAACTATCCTTACTTTCTCTCTCAATTAAATCACCATGACCTCCTTCCTCAACCTCTGCGCCCCTCTCCACCAAGTCAGGTGTCAGCTCTCTACCAACCTCTATTTCAGAGCTGCATTCTTGTATGTGTGTAAGTGTGATCACCTCGCCAGCAGCCAGGTAAAAATAGATGCTTTATTTATTCTATTAGGACCTGTCATTTTAACAAAGAAGCAGCCGAGAAAGTCTTGCTCTAGGGGAAGAGAGGGGAACACAGGAGGCGAGGAGAGCAGTGAGGAAAAGCAGGGAAGACATGAGAGAAATCATTCACAACTGGTCTTGACCTGTGCAATCCCACTACACCGGCACACGACACACATGCCTCAGATTAGCACCACCGGCCCTGCCAGGCTACCAGCTGCGAGTTCACATCTCTCTTTGTAAACATTTCTCCTTGTTATGAGTGTGTTTATCAGTGTATTGTGGTTAAATGTCAACAGATAAAGATTAGCGCATGGTTATTTTTCAGTACATTTGTTCATTCGTCTTTGTTGTGCTGGATTTCTTTTTTTTATGTTTTTCTCAAATAATGACATTATCACCAATAACAAATGTGTTTGAGTTAAGATAGAGCTTAGCTGATTACAAAGGAAATATCTGTGCTTAAAATGCTATATGTTACATACATAATGAAGTCGGCATTATACAGGATATAGTACATATATATCTTCATTTATTATTCAGTTATTAGATTAGTGTCTATTATTCATTGTAAAAAAAGAAGAATTGTACCAAAGAGGTTGAGACAAAACGTGTAAAGAGAATGAAGACTGGAGCAAACACTGTGGAATAGAGCCTCCACTTTTCATTGTATATGGACTGTAATTATCGGATGATACAATAACAAGAGAGTCAGAAAAAACTTTAAAAAAAAAAAAAAATCTCTCTCTTTCTCTCACTAATACCTACATTTCTCTGTTAAATTTTGGATTACGTGTCTCTACAGAGTACACAGGATGACTGAGCACGCAGGATGATCTCTGCTGTACTATCATATCAGAGTACGTAGTACTTATGTTGGTAGAATTCTGGCCTAACAGCTGCTGGAGGTCATAATTTAAATATTGCTTCACATACAAACTCATGTTTCATATGGGCTGGTCGGCTGTGTTGCCATAGTTTTGCCTTGTTGTGATAGACTATGTTTCCATAACCTGCTGTGTTATTAAAGCCAGTAGTGTCAGTGTAGCACTTACTCCTTCTAAACTGATAGATGTGATGAAGTTGTTCATACGGACTTTCCACTCCATTACAATTGGTCACATTCATTTAGCAGACTCTAGTGTCTTACAGTAAGTTTACGCTTGAAACTTTGAGTGCGGATCCTCGCGTCAGAGACCTTAAAGTTACACAACCCTAAGCCCCCAGTGCTTAAAACCCATGACCAAAGTAGTCATGCATTCTGTGTGTTTCTTGTGAATGAAATCATCAGTAAAGCAAATGATTTTTCCTTTTGCTGGGAACGCCCTCAAGGATATCTTTGGGGTTCCCACATGAGGAACAAACGGCTAGGAGCTTTTGAACTGACGTGTCCCACTCTGTTGAAATGAGAAGCACAGCATTTGACAGAGGGAGGAGTGCTGGAAAATGGGCTCACGTTTTTTTAAACAATGGCGGGACTTTTAGTGTTTCGTATGATTGTTAGGTTGGATATGGAATACCTTAATTTTAGCTAGTTATTTATCTGTTTTATTTAGTTTTATTTTTCTGCTCATGAGATTTTCTCCCAAACTGTGTCAGATCCCTGTAACAAGAAAATTGCCGGGCTACACGAGATTATAAATAAAAAAGCAGAAGAAGTTGGAACTTAAGTAATGAACAATCCTACAGAGACAGGAGAGACAGAGACGAAGAACAAAGACCCTCCCACAGAGAGTTAATATTCAGAACAAAGGCTAACACATAACAGCCTCAAGTAATAAAAAAAGTAGGTAATAATATAGGGCATCCTGCCAACCAACTGTGGTTCTGTGACACTAGTGTGTTTTTTAAGGATCAGTGGAAACCTTTGAGAGCTGCTGCCTGACATCTTTTCTCCTGACCTCTTTTTGTCCCGTTTGTCAAATCTGCTGCAGTTATGAGACGGATGAGGTCGAGCACTGACAGTTAAGCACGAGCTCAGTCCAGCATTCAGGGAAAAAAGAGGCGGTAGGGAGGAAGGTGACAGAGGTGAGGAGTGCATTGAAGTCATTTGAAAAAAGATGGACAGAGACGGAAGTTCCTGGATGATGAAAGTGCCCACTTCCCCAAAAATGAGAAGATT
The DNA here is from genome assembly GCA_029783665.1 of Naso thynnoides. NCBI lineage: Eukaryota > Metazoa > Chordata > Actinopteri > Acanthuriformes > Acanthuridae > Naso > Naso thynnoides. The sequence goes on from JAQLOL010000004.1 coordinate 2,656,121, forward strand.
AGGTGTTTGATGAGACAATAGCACAGAAATAGAAAAAAAGAGGAGATGACAGCAAAAGAGGTGAGGGAAGCAGATTATCAAGAGTGAAAAATGGGTATGACGAGGAGGAGGAGGAGGAACAGTGGAAATGTTGTGGAGAGGATGTGAACAGTGCAGCAGCTGTGATACGGAGGCAGCCGAAAGGATCTGTGGAGGTGTGGGTGGAGGTGTTGGAGGAGATGTCATCTGCCTCTCTGAGGAGGAGGCAGGGTGATAAATGTCTTCTGCTTGTTCAGTTACCAGACAATTACAGATGGACGTGGAGCAGATGTCCGCTAACTCGAAAACGTCTTTTCTGCAAGTGTGTATTTGCGTGTATTTTCAAACGTCTTTGATCCATGTGTGAATATAATTGCGTCTTTTTGTATGTGTGCGTTTATCAAGTGCACAAGAGTGTGTGTTTGTGCTTATGTGAGCATTTATAATTGTCTGTGTGTGTGCGTGTGTGTCTGCGTGTGTGTGAGAGAGAGATCTTGCAGCAGAAGGATAGAAAAGTGTCTCACCCAAATTGTCAAATCTAACGAAGTGGAACTGCTCCAGCAGCTTAAGTTGGAGTTGAAGATGAGAAACAGATTGTCCGGCCGCTCTGCTACAAAACTGGTTGATATCGCGCCTCGTCAGCACATTCACAGACAACTTGCCTCAACAGAACAGAACAGAACAGACAGAACCCAGAGTGTATCAGTTTACATGCAACAGGATTACAGAAATCACATTACCTCAGGATTATCCACAAATAAAACCACCAAAGAAAAATGCTGCTGGCACTGAGAAATCGCTAATCAAACTGCTGACACGATGTGTTCCTTATTTGTAAAGGTGAAGTTTGATATGGCCTGCTTTCCAAAATTAAACAATTAGCTGAGTGATGAATATTGTCTTCTATAACATACAGTATGTATGTTAAAGGTACGTTTACTAATGGCCTTGTGAATCCAGAAGTGTGGCATTTTTGCACTACACAGAAGACATCAGAGGAAAACTGCAGTTTGTGTCCTACATCACGTTGTTGTAATTAAGTACATTTCTTGTACTTAAGTACAAAATTTTAGATACTTGTACTTTGGTTATTTTATACTTTGGCTCCACTACATTTCAGACTAGGGAAAAAATGCACTATTTATGCCACTACATTTATCTAACAACTGAAGTTACTAATTAATTTTCAGATGAGAAGATTAAATAAAAGCATAACACAAGTTTAAAGAACACAACACAACTCACAGTCAACGATAAACAAGAGGTTCCCAACCATTTTAAGATGTCTACACTTCATGTTTCAGATGTCTAAGAGATGTTGATGCCTGGCCTTTGTTAACATATCTTCAAAATCTTAACAGATTTGAAAAAGTTGGAGACCCCACACACAATGAAAAAAAATCATAGATTTAACGGTGATGTTTCTATAGTGTGTGGAGTGCAACACTATGACCAAAACAGCTTACCACCAATAAAATGATATCGATATCGATAAATGATATAGTGGTATCTTTTGGCAAGAGACAAGACATCAATACAATAAAGCATTAATTTGATAGAATGTTTGATAGTTTTACTCATGGCTGCAGAAAATAAAAACAGGAATGTTTCATCTCTCTGGCTCATGATAGGCTTATCATGTCCCTTAATAATAGAGTGAGCTATTAGTGACATCCAAACAGCTAATCATTTAGCAGACAAACCTCGGGCGTGCGCTCTCCCCAGCTCATTAACACGCTAACATGTTCTTTGATAATGGGCAGTGCTAGTGACATGAACAGCCAATGGGTTTGTTATCACAGCACAACACATGCGAAACAACAAAAACAACTTGACAAGATCATCTTCAGAACCATCAAAAAATCAGGACTTTCCTTAGGATTGTCCGAAGGGCAGAATTTGGCCCCAAATCAGCCCGATTATCTTGTAGTTGTGAAACCTGCTTAACATCTCTACCAAAAGACATTTCCCCTTTATACCTCACACATGGCTTCATGTTACTTTCGTATTTTACATTTGACCTACTATCTTGCAACTGTCTAAAGCAATGATCCCCTAATGAGTACCTGGATTGCAATCATAATTATAAGTTCTTTATTTTGTAATTATGGGGTATCTAATTAATGTAGCCATATAGGAACTGCTGTTTACAGATGCTGTATGTCAGTGATTTGTAAGTGTCCGAAACGTCAGTTTTGAGTTTCAGCTCTTAGTTCAGCTTATGTGGTCGCCCAAGTGATTATTAGTGATGTATCATGTAAAGAGATGTTCCAATACTAATTTTTCCTTCCTGATACCGATTCAGATACTCAAAATTTGGTAGCGACTGGTACGAGTACTGATCCAATACCAGTGCATAAAAATAACAATCACTTTAAAATGTAAGGTGTAATAATAATTTATTAAAGTAAAGAGATTTAAATAGAAAACTATAAAACAGAAGTGCAACAGCACTAAATAAAGTCTATGAAAATCTAATTCCTTACACTGCACCAAACTAAGCTAACTGGGAAGTAGTCGCTAACTGTTTAGCAGCTACTAAATGTATGGAATCAGATCTGTGCACAGACAGGTACTCTGGTACTGGTATCGGAACTACTCTAATCATGTATCCACAGCTTTATGCATTTAGTTAGGACTTCTGCCAGGAAAGGCAAGCGTGTAATTTGATCTGTTTGGGTGTGTTACCCAGCAGCACACTCAGGAACACAGCACCGCAGCTCCTTGCTTGACTGTACAGGATGCACAGAGAGATTTAAATTCTTTTCTTTGTTTGTTTTTAAATTTATAATCATGCCAACCTGGGCAGCAAGATGAGATTCTTTTAAGTATGCCAAAATATGCCTTAAATTAAATCCAAATCACAGAATCCTTTAGTAACTTTTGTTTACATTTTAGTTTTTTGGACAAATACTCTGAACTGTTTTGTATTTGATTGTTTTACAATTGTAAAGTCTTTTTTTTTTATTTTAAAGCGAGCAGACCATCAAATTAATTTCTTCAGTCAGACTCAGAGCAAACCTTTCTCAAGATCCTCTGTTCAGTCAGATTGTATAAATCACATTATGCTATTCTGGTACTAAGACGCACATACAGTTGCGTAAACAAGCATGGATAGTTACTCCATACGCTGCGTGCAAGTAGACTAGCATGTATGTACACTCACTTCCAGAGGCACAAAAAAGAAAGACAGGCAGCCTTAGATCTGCTTTGTACCAGACAGCCTTGAGATTTTCCTTGCTCAGTAAAACAACCATGTTAGACAGGTTTAGTTCATCAAAGAGGGAGAGTAAAAGATATCATAGGGAATGAAACTCTGTCTGCGTCAGCTTAGTGTATATAACTTGGGGCGCTTTGCGTTTTGAGGGAAGGGATTGGTGGGAAGAAAGTTGCTTGCTGTTACTGCATGAATGCAGTATTTTCTGGCCAAAAATGATTTCACAGCACTCTATAAACTTATGAAGTCCTGTAAAATATCTACATGTTATATGTTGAGAGCTGTGACTGTCATATATATTTAGAAG
>JAQLOL010000004.1:2659762-2679335 GCA_029783665.1 Naso thynnoides
ATACCATATCATATACTTTGTGAACTGCGTGTCTACTGAACAATGAAAGTTTTCACAAGATTCACTGCTTTATTTTGGACCAAAGATTGTTGAGTCTCATTCCAGGTCGTCTAATTGCTGGTTTATGTCTCGGATGGAGCTGCTTACGGAAAGGCATCCATATTTAATGACCTGGGAATGAGACTTAACAATTGGCTATTCTTCTTAAATCCCTACTGTAAAGCATTCAGAAAGAGATCACAGTTTAATAAAAATCAACAGCTTAAATTTCTTTTTGTTTTACCTCAAAATAATGTGCGGCTATGGAAACGTCAGTACACACATATCATGCAAATAATAATATTCTTACTCACATCCAAATGGCTACAGTCTGCAACAAAGTCCAGCAGAGATATAGAAAAAAAAGCTCGAACTCTGCTGAGATGATAAGCCTTCAGCTGGGCAAGACCAGAACTTGACAAAATTCTAATAGTTTTGGAAATATATCCAGACACATATAGCAGCAGGGCTCATAGATTTGCATATCATGGAAAAATGGAGTATTGGCCTTGACGGTGGTCTGCTCTGTCTGTGTGCCCTTCTAGTTTCATTTGTTTTCCTTCAAGAGACGTTTTTGCAATGCAGTATTAGCTCGGAGCGACAATAGAATGATTAATCTTTTATGCTTTTGTTTTGGCATTGCAGTATCGGTTAAGGTTAGAGAGAGATTGTGCTCTCAGTTAAATATTGACGATGACTTGAAGCATGAGACACACTGTTTACTTTATTAGCACAATCTTTTCCCAGCCTTCACAAAATCCCTTCGTTGCCCAATTCTAACCACTTGGAACACTCATGCAAACCTCAGCCTCCAGTAACACGGCTCTTTTCACACCCACCATCACTCTGGCCTCGTCCCCATTGCTTCTGTGCAGAATAAGAATGTAGAACTCTTCCCTGGAAAAAAATTACCTCACCGAACATCATCTTGCAACAAATTGTTTCCCTTAAAATGAAACTACCCAAGCAAACTAGTATTTAGAAGTGTAATAATTAGCAGACAGGATTGTTGACTTTTGTCTCTCTGGAGCAAAAGCATGTGTTAATGTTGTTATCACACCACAAGCAAGTCGTTTATGTGCCCAGTTCAAGCTTTAAATAACTGAGCAGTCATATGCATTTTGGAAATTATTGACAAATAATGCTGTCCAGTCAATAGCAGAGCGAGATCAGGATTTTGCTCCTCTGGGTTGTTTTTGAAGGCGTGAAAACAACTTTTTGTATTGATAGTGTTAGTGTATGCATGTTTTACACATTATAAAGTTATGTCAAGAAAGTACATAATTTTTTACACCATTTGGCTTGAAAAAACAACAACAAAAAAGTGACACATTTAGAGAGCAAATTGCAGGTTAGAGACCCCAATACATTAGTGTGTAGGACAATGATATACTAGCTAGATGTTATATACATATAGTTATACACTGAAGTCACTTTGGAGTTGTTTTTGTGATATAATTTTACTTTCGCATTGGACCCACTAACCGGAAGTGACGTAAACAGAAGGTACCTGACCGAGCTGTATCACGTTTACCATTACTAAACATTATTCCAATTGCTTATTTGGACACTGAGACCACAGCTTTATAATTATGAGCTGCCAGGCATCCAAGACGCCTGGAACAAACCAGGACAAGGAGAAATGACAGCCACAGGAGAGAGATCGTGTTGTGGCGTCAGGAACACCAACGAAGAACTGGGCACACATCTCAGGGAGTGACATCTGCCCAGTTAGGGTTAGCGGGCTGTGCTTGCATGACAACAAGGTGAAATTTATCATGTATCAGGATTTTAGGAAAACCAGTACTGGTGGTTGCAGTACAGGCATGAGTAATGATATTTATCCATAACTGAATACAATGTGTGGATATCAGCCTGTATCAGTCCTGTCTCACATAGCACAAAAAATTCCAAACTATGTGTGATAGTGCTGTAAAAGGTAGAGACACAAGTAAGGCGGGAATCATTTTCAGCTCTATGTCTCTTAGTGTTACTTCTGTAATCAAAAGGTCCATCCAGAATTGAAATCCAGGTGCTGCACCTGCTGCACACCACTCACAGATGCAGCAGTGTCTCCTCACCTGCACAAAAAGCACCAAGGCACGAAAGCTAGCGCTATTCCTTTTTTTTATACGCAAAAACGGAAAACTGTATGTCCTGTCGGACAGGAGTTATTGCAGCCTGTGCAAATGCAATAATTGATCATGATCAAAAATTGTGAAATGCAGTGAAACAATTCTGAAACACTGCAACCTTACTGAAATATACCAGCTTACACTCAGAACCACCGACTCTGGAGGCACAGTGAAGGATAGTTTCCCTAATATGCAAAACTGCCACTTGTCACTCAGACTTTGTGGCATTGTGTCGTGCTAAATGTAGCAAATCCTGAGCTAACTTTTCAAATTGTTATTTTCAGACAAGGTCACATATGTACTTGGTTATAGATTTGACCTGCAAGGAAAGTAGAAATGTCTCTGATATTCTAAAATGTACTGATTGATGTTTGTTGCTGCTCTATGCTTGCAGCCAAATTTTAATTGAGTTAAATTCATTTTTCAACAGGTGTTTGTTTTTATCCCAGGTAATATTAAAATGGTCCTATTAAGTCTTACACTAGCAGCATTTTAATTAGTTGCTTTTCACCGGTTTTCTTTGCACTTAAATATTTAATAAAACATGGTGAATTGGCATTTTTTCATGCAAGAGCACACCTATTCTGCTTTTCGTAGACTCAAGCAAATTACCTACCCTGTGAGGCAAAGCCTGGCATTGCTCAAAGAAATAAACAAATACATTACTGACTGAAGTACAAGCGGCAAGCCAGTTGTGATGCATAATGTATTGCATCCCCTCTTGTGTTCACTTGTTCAGTATTTTCTAATCATCTATCCTGCATGATCTGTTTTAGTCCAGCCACTTCAGCATCCACTCTTCTCCACAGAAATTCAATTCCACTCTCAGCCAGTCAAGGTCGTCCCACAGATGAAATTTAAACATTTTATTCTCCTTGACAAGAGCACATGGAGGAGGAGAGGCAGCTGGCCTGACTGCACCATTACTCTCCTTTCATCACTTTCTTTGTCTTATCTCCACCAGACGTAAGCCTGGTCTATCTTTCTGCAGCTAATCATTTCCACACTGTTGGATCCATCAGCCTAATCATTGTTTTGTACATGTATAACTGTATACATATGCTCAAGGACCTCTTGCTCGCAGTAATTTATGATTTTTTAAAACTCTGATTTATTATTGATCTAGGCTGTATTCTGACAGAAGTTGTGATGAATAGCATAAGTTTGTGCAGCTCTGTCAAAGGGTTCATATGCAAATGCAAAAGTGAGGCTTTGGACTCCCTCGTTGCAGGATCCTTTAGTTCTGCTTGATGGCAGCGTGATGAGGAAAGTTCAACCCCTGTTGATCGATGTTTGACGCAGTGGCTAAACATGAGGGTAATGAGAGCAGTGTGAGTCAATCAAACAGTAGTTGTGTCATACAATCTAAACAATTGGATGGAAAAGTGTGGAGTTTTATAATTATATGTAGTTTTGTCAGTATGAGCAGTTTTTTCACTGCATATATTAATTGTGGAGTTTTAGGACAACACGACAGAAACATTTAAAAAAATTGCCTTATGGTAAAAAAAAAGATAAAAGAAAAAAGAAAAGATAAAGAGGTAAAGAAAAGAACAATAAAGTAACATAATAAAGTAAATAAAATCACTCCTTTTCCAAGACTTACTGAGTAAATGCTTTCAAACACTTAACAATGTGGCAACAACCTTGACTGAGAGTTAATCAAAGCCTTGTCCACACGTGCATGGGTGAACACTGGGGACCGATGCAGTCGCTGGCGTCACTGTGTTCCATAGTTGCTGCTTTTTTGTGTTTTGACCACGATTTGATTAAGTGCAGGACACAGAAAACGGGTAGGTTTGGTGGTGAAAGAGTTAGTTTTACCCTGAAATAACAAAGGCAGAGGGGCTAAAGATGAACGAATGAGGTCCAAAGGCAGCGGGTGCAGGATGATGATGGAGGGTGGCTTGGTGTGAGCGTGGGAGAGATGAGGAGAATTGTGGCTGGCAGGGATGGCGTGAAGGCTTGGAGGTTGTTGGCCGGTTATCAGACAAGCTGAGGTTTTGGCTGATGAGAGGTGATTCTGAGACACAAAGAGAGAACAGTTAACACTGATAGACACAAGGAGAAATGACTGAGTCCAAGACAACAGCAGTCCTTGATGTGTGTATGCTGTGAAACGGGTAACAGTCCATGGTGGCTCTCAAAACACACATCAAAAGCAGCTTGCTTTAATTGTGAATACTGTACAGAAAAGGGTGACAAACGTTGACAAAACTGCTGGACGTTATGGGCGTCTTTGCACTGTAAGATCATCAGCACAATGTTTGTTTTTTAATGGCCTTGTGAAAGGTGTGTGTGTGTGTGTCTGTGTGTGTGTTGGCGGGGGGGGGTAGCAGTGACAGTTGATGCACAATTTATGGTACTGTCAGTAGCCACATTTCATTCTTTGTGAATTGTCCCCTGTGCACCTCTCTGCTCCACCCTCAACACCACACTGCTCATTCCCATTCATTAGTCAGCCCAGTTTTTCTCAACCAGCAGCTTCTTCCAGGACAATCCAGTGTTGATAGTGTGATGAGCAGGCCATTTGTCCTGTCCAACATGGCCTGTCTGCAGCTCGGAGCTCCACACTATAAACCCATAATTATGTCCCACATTATTCCTCTCAGTGCTTTTTTGTCTGTTTATTGTTAAAAATCTGGTTTCTTTAAGCTCAAAGTGTTATCGTAAATTTGTCTAATCGTAGCTGGAAACAGGTCACTCAAACGCAAATCTTTTAATTAAGTTCACTTTTATTTAAAAACAAAAATCCGTCATCACTTAATTGGCTTTGGGGGTTTTTCTCATCATTTTCATGTGATTGGTGGATTTTGATGAGAAACACCAGTCTTATCATAGAATTGGCATTTCCTATGAATAGCATTAATTTCACAGTGGATTTTTACATTCTGGCAAACTGCAAGAGGATGTTGGACCTAGTCTTCTTTGGCTTTTATAACTAGGGATTAGGCAAACCCTGTCAGTTTACTGTGCTGGGTAGTATACTCAGTGTGCTGTTCATTTATCATAGTGCGTGCGTGTGTGTGTGTGTTTGTGTGCTTTGAAGGCATTTTCTAAACTCACAAAGTCTAGCTGGTCTATGATTTAATGAGGACGTGTGACGGAAATATCTTCCCCGTAGAGAGGCAGAAAGCGAGACGGAAAGAGTGAGGAGGAGGAAAGAGAGAGATATCAAGGACAGTTGGAAAAATAACAGTAAAGTCAGCTGGGACATCTTAGTGGCAAATCCATCAGCATCCCAAGTGTCTTCACAAATGTCTAAAAGCAGCAGCTTTGCCAGCTTTGTAATCTGCTGCCTGACTACAGGCCATTTTAATTTGCTATCAAGGCACATTACTGAGCTGTGTATGTTTTGAAATTCTGTCTTCCTATTTGAGATTAGTGTGTATCTATGATGAAGTGAACCTTGGTAATATCATTTCTTTATGTTGTTCTCAGTAATATAATTACCAAATAATAAAAGCAAACCCGCACAAGCAATACACACAGTTACATCAACTCTCCCAGTCAGTACAAAAGGGTTATAAGAGCAAGACTAAGTAACTTTTTAATGGATTAAAGACATTAAAAGGACGATAATGTAAAGTTTAATCCAAGAGCTGGGAAACACACCCTTGTTTGACATACAGTACACACACACACACACACACACACACACGACTGCAGGACACAAAAAAGCCACTTGGACAGTATTTACCACATACAGTGTTGGGGAGTAACTCGTTACATGTAATGAAATTATGTCATTTAATTACGAAATAAACGCAACTAATCAGCTACAGTTACTGAGAAAGAATGTGTAATTAAATTACAGTAACTTTTGCGTGTTAATGATTAGAAAGGGGGTTACATCAGAATATTTCCTGTTAAAAGGTTAGTCTATAACATTGAATAATTCATTTTGTTGATTTGCATTTTTTGATGTCATCTTCTGCCATTTCCAGTCAAGGCCGTTTCATAAAGTTTGATGCTATTCTGAGGCTTTTGGTTGGTTCTCTTGTTTGAATCTGCAGCGCCCCACGTCGGCCATTAACACTGCCTAATGTAAACATTTGAAAATGGGGAACTGTTAAAAAATTTGGCAGAAATTTAGAAAAGTAATCAAAAAGTTATCAAGTGTAATGAGTTAAATTACTTTGCTAAAGTAAAAATAGTTACATTACTTATTACATTTTAAATAGGATAGCTAGTAATCTGTAACCTATCACATTTCCAAAGTCACTTTCCCAACCCTGACCACAAATGGCTTTGCTGAATGAGCCTCCTAACGAACATTATTTACAAAGAGCACTGTGGGTGTCGGTTTGCAGGCTCTTTCCTCTTTCCAGCACCAGTTTGTTTTTACTCTGTCTCTGTGGCTGTCTGTCAATCAAACACAGACAGCAGCACGTCCACTTAGAAGCTTGGAGACTTCTTGTGAAAATCACTTTGGCATGCTGTGCGACAGGAAAACTGTTTGGCCAAGTGGGATTTTGGATGTACTTTATAGTTCATAATTAAAAGACATCCTAGTCCCTGCTAAATGTATGCCAAGTGACAAACACTGAGAAATGGATTTCTCAAAGCAAGATAGGCAGATAGGCTAAATCACCGTGGCACCTTATGCTGCACACTTAACCTGCTCTGAAGGAGGTTATGTTCAGCTTTAACGTTCGGCTATAAAAAACTATGTCTCTTTATTAATAATTCTCCTGACAATATAGTAAATATAATAAATAAAAATGCTCAGCTTAGGGAATACAAACGTAGACTCTCTGAGCTATACAGTATGTTAGTATTGTCATCATCTGATTACTGCAGCACAAACTGTATGTATCACTTGGTGGGTTTTGGCTATAGGTGAGTTTTAGCCATCACAAACGGCACAAATATACGATATATTCATTGATAAGTGTGTTATGTGTCTGAAGTTTTAATAAAGATTTATTTTATTTTAACAACGATCATTACTGATTGTACGTTAAATGTTTTAATGCAGGGGAACTGGTTGACAGCCTCACAGCTGCCTTAAAGGAATAGTGCACCCAAAAATGAAAATTCAGTCATTTTCTGCTCAGTAATGCCGGTGGATGTTAGGGTGACGTTTTTTCTAGTCCACGAAACACTGCATGCACACACACATCGGTGCCATGTCATTTTTCTGACACCTCATTCATCTGACCACTCGGTCGTCCAGTAAATGCACCAATGGCCCGACATCCCATCAATCTGACAATACATTCACCAGTCTTTGCCCCATTCTGGATCAGGTTCATACATAGTTACTGCTGTACCTCTTCAGGGCTCAGAGTCGGCTTATGCGGCCTGTGCCTCGTCCCTACCCGCCGCGTCAAACGTCTGCAATTGCACATCGTGTACCTGTATTTTTTTCCCTACCTTAACCATGGGGGAAAACGAAAATACAAAAATGGTAGACTCTAATGGTATAAAATACATTAAGCTAAAGGAATGGAAATGTTAAATACGATGGTTGCGGGTGAAAGAGACTGGTAAGTGTATCGATATACCGATGGGGTGTTGGAGCAGTGGGACCAAAAGGGCCTTTGTCAGACCAAGGGGTGGTCGGAACGATGGACAGTCCCCCACACATCGTCTGAAGCTCATGTGGCAGTGCAAGGTGAGATGAGAGCTTGCAGTATTTACCGTGAACTAGCCCTTTAATGTCCCCAGAGTTATAAAGAAGGACAATGTATAACTCTCATTCTGAATTAATGATGATTCCTTACTGTCTAGAGATCATTGTCTCTGTCCTTACATTTGTGTCCGTTGATCATCGAAGTGGTCGTGTGGAAGATAGGCCCTATGTAACGAACTCAAATCCAACCCACATTTGAATGTTTCTAAAGATGTGAACTCCTGTAAAGTAATGTTTTCGAACATGTGCTTTGATGAGGACATAAAACTGTGTGTCAGACAGATCCTTCAGTCTCAGAGTTAGAGGGGTCAGTTTCTAGAAGAAAACCTGCCAACTAGCAGGGTATCTCACTGAAGTAGGTGACCTAGAGTTTGTTACCTCCCTTACTGTTGAGAAAACCCAATTTTCCTCATCACAAACTCAAAGCTTTCACTAAACCAGCTCCTTGAAACAGGAGTTTGATGTGTTTACTATTATCTGCCAGGCGATGCTTTCTTTTCAGATACGACAACAACAACAACAACAAAACAACTAAGATCTTACCATAAGCAGTGTAGAACAGCTGTAGGACTAATTCCCTTCCTGAGATTAAAAAGCAGCACAAAAAGAAAAGGAAATCCTTTTAAATTATATTTTTCACATAAATGTCAGCTTTTAGAAGCACATCAGAGAACAGCAAGTCCGTCGAGCACTGAATTTAAGATTCCAATTCATAAAATACATGAACATCACAACCTGATAGAAATGTAGCTGATTTTGATTGATATTTTTGCAATGTGTTGCTGACTGCTTCAGGAATTTGCACCTAGCTTGAAGCTGAGGTTAACTAGTTTTGGTATTCTGTGTTTTCCCTCCTTAGTTGCAGCATGTATTAAGAACTTGACCCCCTGTTCAACACATTCCTGACTCTATGCTTTAAACCCAGCAGTGATTAAACAGACGACCTCACACACACAGTGAAATGTAGACAAATTGGCAACTGGAATTAATTATACCGTGTTCCACATTGTGCATGTAGATTGGAGGCATTGCTCTGCAGACAGGTTGCATGCAAGAGAAATTTCTTCTGTATGGTTTTGTGGTTAAACGTTAAAGCTGTTTAGTAATTAACCACACAAGACTGGTTTTGGGGAGCACCTGAAAAGCATACAAATAACCCAAACTGAATTTAGGGAAGCACACCCTTTAGGTTGATTTATCACTTGTTACATGTGAAGTATGTTATAAAAATCTATTTACAGGCTTTTCAGTCCATTCTGCATTTAAAAATGAGATCCTTTGCCCAGTTCATAATCAGCATGCCGGCTGTGTGTCATAGTTGAAAGTGTTCCTAAGTCAGGGCTCCGTACGCCCGTGCCTGCCATCCAGCACATCTTGTCCTGTTCTCGGGCTCCAATCTGTCATTTTATTTTAATTTTCCAACCACCATTGATGTAAAGATATTGATCAAAGATATTGATTGTGATGTCTTTGGAAGCATAGTTTAGCATTGCTGTGCCTCATCTTCATGTCTCATGTTTATGCATGCATCCAGCATTTTGGAAATGAATTGCATAAATCACAAGAGGTACTAAAGATGATATAAAGAGTGTTTCTTTGCAATTCTACTTGACCTGTAGTGTTTCAAATTATTTCTTATGATATTTTTGTGTAGAAAATTCTCTGCATTTAAAAATTAGTGCAGAAATGTCCGAGCATAGTAAAGAAAGGTAGATTCTTGCTGTGTGGTCAATAAACCTGAACACGAACTTACTTCATTTACTGAGCTCTGAATGAACAATCTTTTCATTTGCATTTAACTAATAATCTTTACATGCAAGCCAAACAGTTCAATCACTGCTTTTCTCAGTAAATATCAGTGTTTACTTTTAGAGGGAAGGTTTATGAATTGTTACCCCTGAGTCTAATGTAATTATAGGCATATTTGTAGTTAACCGGAGTTACTTGATATAGACTAGAGAAACAACAGTACAGAAAAAGGGTGAAAGTTTATTTGAATATGAGAAAAATAACTAAATTGACCAACTAAATGCAACTTTTTCATAATATCGGAGTATTGTTGGTCTATTTAAATACAAGTACTTGTGTGTCAACTCCTGCCGTATATCAGTAGCGGCTGCATTCGCCTGGCAGAGTTGCTGTTGTGTCATAATGTGCTTTAACTGCCTCATTCACATCCGATTCAATAGACAAGAGTCGGCTCAATGTTTTACATAAAAATTTAAATATCGGTTGCTGTGGCGGTGTGGTTATTGTTTTGAAGTGGGATGAAATGCAGCGGACATCCACCAAACCTGCCCGTGAGATTTTCAGCGCTGCACGGCGCTGCACGGCGCTGCATGGCACTGCACGGCGCTGCACTTCGATCTGGTTTGGGCTGGCAGAGGTTCACCTCAAAAATGACACAAAACTGCAATGCACCGACGCATCTTTACCGACACACCCTTTGTTGCGCCACCCCACCCTAACCTCTTAGTGTAGCTGGGTTCATGTTGGTCCACAAAGAAAGCAACTTGGTGCAGACATGGAAAAAGCCACTTGTGCTGTACCAAATTTACCAATATGCCTGGACCTGCGCTTCGACTAGCTTTGCGCCAGTATGGAATATAGCCCATACACTTAATCAAGTGATGTCAACCTGTTGTTATGTGTCTTTACATGGTCACTTATGAACATACTACAACAGTATGCAGTAAAACACTCAACTTCCTCCCACAAGTTACACTGTTTTATAATATATTATAAAATAATAACACAGGGTTTTTTGTACATAAGCTTCTCTTTATATAAGTTTGTTCCCTGTTCACACTAAACTTGAACCTCAGCTTGACTTCTGGTCAGTTTTGTTCATTCGACTGATATTAACTGATTGTATACATCAGATGAATAGACTCAAAACTTACGTTGAATTGTCAGAACTTCCTCTTTGTTCCGTGCGGCCTGCTAATTTAACTGAGAGCGTAACCTTTTTACTCACATGTGAAGTTAGTTTGGGGCTGCAGATCGGCTCTTTAAGTATTTTAATTAGTGCTCATATGGCGAAGGCTTCATGCTCCAGCAGCGTTTTTGTTTCTGAAGATTGAGAAGGTCACGGATGAAAAACTGCTGAAGTTATAGAACGAGGCATTTGGAAATACGATGAGATAGTAGATTATGATGATGTGCAGCTGTGTGTGTGCGTGTGCGCGCGTGCGTGTGTGTGCGCGTGTGTTTGTGCGCACACAGTGGTACATTAAGCTGGTTCTGGTGATTTACAGAGCAAATGAAGAGTGATGACAATGCTACTCAGGAGCTTTTATCGGTGTGTGAGTCTGTGTGTGTATGTGTGTTTGCTTTGGGCCATTCTCCATCTCCCTCATTGCTTTTTACTCATTGATCTCTCCTCTCTTAGCAGGAGGGAGATGCTGTTGTTCTGTCTAAAATAAAAGTTTGTTTAAATTTGGCCTGAGTGTCTAATTGTTTTGTCCCTTTTTGCCACTGCCGCAAGCGGATGGCTTCCTGTTTGAACAAAATCAGAGACAAAATCTCTGTCCTCCTTCTGCATTATTGAACAATATAGAGGAATTAACCTTCAACCCTGAGGACTACGTGTGTGAGCGTTTGTTAGAGGAGGCATATGGAGGTGTGTCTGTGTTTGTGTGTGTGTGTGAAAAGAAACCTCAAAGTGACAAGCTTACCAAAGCGGGAGCGTGCTGAAATGCATATGTGTCTGCATGATTGTGACAGTTGTGAAATTTCACATATTTCACAGCACACGCGCTCACATCCACCCAATTTTATCCCCTCCCCCTTGCTGTGTTGTGAGATAAGCTGAGGATGCGAGTGTCATGTGTGTGCCTATGTACCAGATGGAACTGACGAGGTAACGTTTCATGATGAACACACACATCCCTCAAATGTATTGAAATGTATTCATAGTGTAGAACCATGTTTTACTGCAATTTTATGTTTGTAAGGGAGCAAAGTATATCCATGTGTTCCGTATGTAAAGATGCAGAGCATATGGCGTCTTTGTATCATCAGCAGAGTGTCTGCCTTGGCATTTTCACATCATCCCTGTGGTGGATGACGGTTTGGAGTTTGTCATCATATACTAAAACAGGCCTGAAGTTGCTAAGGAGGAAACAGCTAAGATACGAAAGCTTTGTAATCTCCTTCTATCGCAGTAAAATCAAATCTGGTCAAATCTTTGGATTTCAGTGTCGCACTGACTCATTTTAATATTGTACTGTTTTTTTCTCACCCCTAACTGTGACTGTCTGTTCCTGTGAACCAGAGATGTGTGGTGGCTTTTGCAAACACGCGACCAGAGCCAGATCAGTGTGTGATTTGGCTGTTTGCTACATCGACCAGATAAAAACATACCATTCCAGGATTTTGCGCTGCCTGTATTTTCTAAGCTGAGAGTCTCTCCTCTGCTGGACATCTTCAGCTTTATGTACTCCTTCTGGCAGGAGACGCATTGCAATAATTGCTTTGACTGACAGTAAACATATCAAATGTGCAGTAGAGGAAATAAGTCTAAAAAGAATTAGCAGCATTATTGCTACCAGCTGCCATTTCTCACCAGAATAGACTCGGTTCATATCAGACATTTAAAGGAAAAGAAATGGTGGGATTTATAACATTATTAATGGCTAAATTCCATTTAGCTGAAGCAATTTCAGGGCTCAGGTATTGTGAATGCTCACTCACAGACCTGGCCAAAGGAACATTAATGGAATAAAGCCATCTTTGATTTTATTTACACTCAAGTTTTTCCTTTCTTTGAAAAGTTCAAATATCTGCTGTGAAAAGGGTCTTGAGACCTTTTTCACAGCTGGTGTTTCAAAAGTATTTTGAAGTACATTCTTTATAGATATCATCATGGCAGTTATTAATTTATGCCCTCTTGAGAATGTCTTAGAGTAATTATTTAGTAAATATTATTTTACAGAAAGTCTACAGATTGTAGAACCTGAGTGATGCCAGTTTCATTTCTGTTTGGTGATTTAAGTGGTGACAAATCACTCATTACTTTGGCACAGTTTGCCACTCTCCTTCATTAGCATTTGTTCAATGCTACACATAATTGTGAGGGCAAAGGTAATGTGAAAAAAAAAAAAAACTGCACTCAACCTAGTAAAAAATTCATTTCTCTCCACACTTGCTTATCAGCACTCTGTGGTGGGTGGCTAATTCTGCCAGCATGTGGATACAAAACATCTTGGTAAACATAGCAAACTCCAGGTCCTGCTCAGAGGGGCTTGTTTTCTAGGTGTATACATAATTCTGTTAGTTCATCTTTACCACACATAAGCATGCAAAGAATAAAAACCCAAAGCTCCCCAGTGGGATACAGAGAGTGTGATGATAAAATCTGTTTGACTACAGTTAGATTTCATCATTGGTTTTTTGTTCCTGCAGCTGTGCCAGCATCACCATTGAGATGCTGCACTCCTCTTCAACTCCCGCCCGTGTTTCTTTTTCATCAAAGCAAACACGTCACCAACCGAGCCCTGAATCCTGTTCCATGGGGTTAAGTATGTGTGATTAGGATGGAGCACTTAGTTTTGCATGGGCCTTTCAATGAAAATACTAAATAAAGCCACTGCTACTAATCCTCCAGACGTGGCAGCACTGAAAGAAGAAAAAAACTCAGTCTGACACACACACACACCATTGGGGTTAAATTAACTTTCACTTCCATATGTAAATTGAATCAACAATTAATTTTTTGATGAAAAACCATTCATCTTTAATATCTTGTCGGTTTTGATTTGTCAACCTCCTCCTGCCAAAAGCTGCTCAGTATTAGAATTTCACAGGAAACCATCTTAAACTGAATTGAACACAAGCTCCAATCATAACACACACTAACACACACACACACACTAACACACACATCAAAATATACCCTTTTAGTACAAGTGGTCTAATGCTAGTAAATTGCCCCCTGCAGGCCAAAACCACTACAGTAACGTTAGTCAAAGAAATGGTGCGAGTTCCAGCAGTTTGACTGAAAGTACTGTAACAGAGCCTGGGGGGGGTCTCAGCCAAATCCGCATCAGTGGAATTATGAATATGAGAATATAAAAAAAATACTGTAGCAGCCCGAGACCTTGCTGTATACTCCATCCCCCCCGCTTTTTTTGTTTGTTTGTTTGTTTGTTTGTTTGCTAACTGAGCTGTATTAGTCCTTCCAGTTTATTCTCACATCTGATTGTCTGCAGGAATGCATTTAGAGCAGAAGACTCTTCATTTTATTCTTTTGTTTAATTATGTCTGATTAGGAGGGAAGGTACCCACTTGTCTAAAGAAGAAGGCTTTTGATATCCAAGGGCTTTCCATTATGCATGCAGCGCACACTTCCAGTCTGAATGCAGCACGGGCTGGTCCTTTTTATTTCTGAATTTATTCTATAAAATATTGTCATTGTCCTGCAGAACCTCATGGAGACTTCATATATATATATACACATATGTATACACATATATAAAATATAGTTTTTTTGTTTTTTGAGAAATGAAGCCATATCATCGATTTGGACCAGCATAATTTCTTAATAAAATTGTCAAGTACAATATATATATTAGATACACTGAAACAACAATTAAAAAAAACAAACATTCAACTTGGTCTTTAAGAGGTGAACACTATTCTTTTAATGTGATTGATTTCTGATAATTGTGATACATTATGGCCATTTACCAGAGATTATATCTTCAGTCTACAGGATTTAGGCACAAAAAAGTCATGAAAGGGCCTGATATACACCGAGGACATCACGTCATTTTTTTTTCTTAGTCATTCCTATGAAGTCAGATCAGTGTTTGTACTGTATTAGGGCCTGAGCACCGAAACGGTGCGAGGACCTATTGTAATTCAAGGAATTATTATTATTATTTTTCAGGACAGTTTTTTGTGATTTTGAGGGCTTCACCATGCTCCAAAACTCATGCGCCATGGACAGGAAGTTGTTGTAACTTCACTTTACATTATTTGATCCGTCTGAAATTTTAAATGTGTGCTTAGAATGCCCCTCTGAGGAGACTGACATGCCAGCAACAGCTCACAGACATAGTGCCCCCTAATGGGAACAGGAAGTAAGCCTCTAAGTAAAGTTGGACTATCATTTTCAGGAACTTGTTGTGTTGTACACAGTGCTTACTGCGACTGCTTTTTCCCCGGCGGGTGTGTGAGGGCCCATTCAATGCTGCTTGCAGCTTTAATTACATGTGTTTTTGTAATATACTTGGCCCAATGGTTAAGAGAAAATCATTAGATTTCGATATTAAAATATTTGTGAATGTCAGAAATTTCAAAGTGCACATCTCCCACTTCAGTAGAAGGTTGTGATAACACTTCTTCATTGGCAAACATCGTCAGTCAGTAAAATCAAGTTCCAGTGTTATAACGGACTAAAACTTACGAAAAACACACCATGAAGTTAAGTGGATCATTACTAATTGCACAAAATACCCAGAATTAAGGTGGGCAGAAAATTTACAGTTAAAAAAGTAACTTGTCACCACTGTATCTAGTGGATAACTGTTAAAAAATATTAGGTTTTCTATACTTTGATGTCTTGTTTCTTTCTCTTTTTTTTCTTTTTTCTTTTTCTTTTTTTTGGCTAACAAATATGCTCATACCACCATATATGAATTAAGGTAATAATGACAGATGTGTCAGGGACCATTTATTGGTCTGATTCTACTGGGAAGGTGTAGCAACACAAGCTGAATCAGTATGAGATCACATTAGGCAGACTCTTGTTACTCTCCTTTTACTGACTTGTAACCATCCACATATGAAGTTTATTTGTGTGTGTGGCACATATTGCCGTTGTCATTACTCGTTATTAAGCAGTATAATTATTTTTACTTATTGCTCCATCAAAAAAATTATTTGCATATTCAACAAACTCAAATGCAAGTGTATAGGTAAGTGTCACTGCTCTTGCTAATCATCACAATTAAATAAAAACACTGATGTTTCAGTCACTCTGGACCTTCTTCAAGGTTATTACTCTATGCCAACAGTTACTCATTACATTACTTATTATGTTACTTTACACCACATTCCACCAAATAGGTAATGACATGTCTGTTCTTTTTTAACATCTGTTTCTGTCATTAGACAACTAAAGAAATTTGATTGTGGCTCATAACATGTTGAACAGGAGCCAACAGCTGCACTGTCAGATTGGCTACACAGATGTTTAAATATGAGAGAGAAGGTAATGAGCAACTTTTCAGGTTCAGCTGGTTGTCGGGCGAATGTGCAGGGACTGTTAAAAATGTGCAACAGCTGAAAAAACTTCAATCGCCCCCCCCACCCCCCCCCCACTTCTCATCTTGCTGATGTGGTTGTTACAACCCAGCTCGTAGAGGGAAAAGGGAAGCAACACGCAAACAACCCGATGGAAAAGGATTGCAGTTAAAGCGCATTTATTATTTTTTTTGTCACTTAAGTCTTTATTGACATTTTATTTCAATAACAAAAGCAATTGCAAACTAATTGAACAGAAAGCTGCCTGGGGAGAGCATAATATGATTACAATCTTGCAGATACGTGGTCTCTCCACCCATTCTTATTCCAGTCCAGTACGATCATTTAGAGTCTTGTTAAAGGTCCATTTTCCCCATTTTTTTGTCCATTTGTGTTTCTTGTAGCCTCAATGTATGTGTCAGTTTTTCCATTTGAAAGATTTCTTCCACAATTGTGGTCCATTGGTCCTTCGTTGGTGGCGTTTCCTTGTCCCAACTCCTAGTGATGGATTTCTTGCCTGCTAACAGCAGTATTTCGATTAAGTATCCATCACCAATGATATCAGTCTCTTCCGATAGTATGAAAGTGTATTTATTTGGTGATAGTGGTAAATAATTAGTGTGTGGAGGCAAAAACTAACAGAAAGGGCCGTCGGGTGCCGTCAAATCAAAAAAGAAATATAACCAAAAGAGGACTCCTTAAAACAAAGTAGAGCTAACTTCCTAGCGTAATTTATTAAAAGCAATAACTTAAACGTATCCAAAACCAAAACCTTACTGACTACTCTGCGTGACAAAACAGAAATACAAGTGATCAGCACCCTAAGCCTAGTGAAACTAACACAGTGTACATAAAACCTCAAAGTGAGTGCAGTTGAACAGAATCAGTATTTAAACGTTACCCTGGCCCAATCTGGAAAAATGCATACAAAAATCTCGGCCTCGTGAGGTCACACCCAGGCCAAGGCCACAACAGATTTTAGTGAGACTACACGTAGGCTACATAAGGCTGAAGTCATTTAATATTTCTGCTGTTCATGTTGCATTGTGCAGTTGGTCCCTTCACACGCTCCTGACGGCAGACTGCACGTGAAGATCAATGAAATCGTCCATCTTATTTGGAGGGAAAAGTAATGTAACAAATTCTTTTTACTTTAAAGTAACTGTAATATTATTATTGAAATTCTTTTAGTAATTAAAGTACTCATTATTGGAATATATAACATTCTTACAGTAACACGTTTCTGCCCAACACTGGTCAAATACCAGACAGTGACTCAGAATTAATGTGTAGCTTACATTACCAGTAATCTTTGAGAAAAGTCACAACAATATACTTGAATGGTGAATGAAGCATGACAGAGCGCTGACGAGGAGCTGAGGCAGGTGAGCTGGAATGGCACAAGCTGAGGGTGAGCTCAGGACAGAGGTCGACATGGCGTGAAGGGTGATGAAAGCACAGAGCAGGCTCGAGGTGAATAAATGAAGTGGCATGGCAGGTTGGACGCTGGAAGGAGGGAGTGTGGCGTGGCTTGTGCAGCTTAGCTGGAGATTTTGATGGCTGATCAGTGCAACTAAAGCACAAGACAGAGACATCTACCACAAAGGTAAAACAACACGAGAGGATCCGTATATTCTAGGAAACCACACGAAGGGGAGGGGGAGAACGCAAAGCACAGAGAGAAATGCTTGGAAAATACTGGAGTACAACCAGAGCCATAACACTTTTTGGAAGACAGGTTGCCTGATGGGTTTTTTTTAGCAGAGATGTTCAGACAGTTAGGTTATATTTTTGATATCCAATTTCCACTCAACAGCCAGTGTAAAGCCATCTCAGCATGAGAGACAGTCTGTTAAGACACAGATCACTAATATGGCAGTTTGCCTTCCTGGGTGTGTCTGTCCAAAGGAAGTGAGTTCCCTGATACAAAATGGAAATCAGTCTCCTCAATCCCGTGAGATTGCTTCAGTACACCACTTGATGTGTTTGCTGTGGACCGATTCAGAATGGATCTCCACCACATACTGTGTAACTAAGAGCAGCCGCTCGAAAACAGGATCTGATGCAACATTCTCCTCACTGAGTCAATACAAACAGATAGGTGTGAAACACTCCAGCACAGTTATTATTTCACTGATATTCTCTTTGAGCTGAGATATACTGAATGCTCATGTCAAAGTCCACCAATGGAATATTTTATATTTTTCTTTAAAAAGCTGATGTTAAAACACTGACGATGTAGAATCCCTTTGTCTCATACATTTAAAGAATGTTTGAGGCAAACAAGTCCAGTTTTCATTCATAATGTGTGATGGGCTAAGAAGTGTCAAAGCTGTTTAGTTATTCCTGCTGTATGGGATTTATTGTATATAAAATAGTTTTTTTTAAGTGTTGCAGAAATGCAGCAGCATGTCTGTTAGGTCACATACAGTAATAACACAAAATGTTGGTCAGATCTGCTTACAGTTTAGGTAAATTAGCTAAACATTGAAAGTATTTAGGGCTCTATTCAAACAAGTTACAGCTCATGATATAAAGTGCATGGTGCAAGTACATTTGCAGCTTGTCCAGCTTGTTAGTTAAACAATCTATATCCAAGGTGCAAAGTGAGGGGCAAGGTGCGAAGGAAAGACGGAATTCTTAATTTCGGCATTACATGTTTTTGGCATGACATAAGTTAAACCAACCACAGTGGCATTACCTATTCCCTTAAAAGCCAGGTGCACCTGCACCTGGGGCATTGCTTTTTCACCAGCGAGGACCACCCCATCAAAAAGATGCATGAAATGGTTTACTAAGAAGATTAATCAATTGAAGCTTAGTTGCAGTTCTGGTGGTTTGGGGAAGCTTTAGGAAATCGGCTGTAGCTCTCTGTCACGACGGAGCCCCTGGGACCCTTTGGAGAAGGGAAAGAAACAGCCAACGGGAGGGAGTTGGGGGGAGGGGTGCAGAATCTGAGAATGAAACAAGAGGAGAGGGTTGGATGTAGGGCTGGGCAATGTGGCAAAAATATCATATCCCGATTTTTTTCATGGTAGTATCACAATCTTGATTTCATCACGATTCTTAAGTTTTTCATATTTCGATTTCGATTTCTACAAATTCCATGTAGAGTAAATTTGTTTGGAAAACTAACTGCAGGCTCTGCAAAAGTGAACAAGTTAGATTAAAAAATTTCAAACTCTTCAGGTGTATTTGCATGATGCTGTGTCACGACAGCCAATCAGTGTTGACATTCTCCTGATGTCACCGATGTCCTGAAGGCACGAAAGTCTTGATGCCCACATGTGAAATGAATCATGGCGGTCAAAACAGTGACGTGTGTGTTAATGCTCTGAGCGCGTAAAACACGATTTTGTACACCACGGGATTATATTATGAACACAGACGCGACGTTGTCAAGTTTTCCAATGTTTCTAGGACTTCCACAACTAATACAGAGCAGAAAAGATAATTATACATGTAATTAATTACAGAAGAAGTGGCGCGGGGGGGGGGGGGGGGGGGGGGG
>JAQLOL010000004.1:2685935-2696356 GCA_029783665.1 Naso thynnoides
GTAGGACCATAACGGTCATATTAACGATGTTAATAATAAGTGCCGTGCTTCCAAATCGTAGACCATAGCTTTAACTAAATTTTCCATAGCAGCCAGTCAGTCCTCATCCTAGAGCCTCTCTCATGAAAAACTCAACCTGTTCAAAAGCACCTGTAAAGCATAAATCCCAACGTTACCTTGCCTTTTCATCTGTTAATGATCAGTGGCATCTAATTTGTAGGTGATGTATATAATGAGCTGTATATACTATGTAAGGGGTTAGAGACAGTATGACCCAACCCTGGATTTCCTTTTTATAAAATAATTTATTTATCCCGTCAGTTTTAATAATGTATCTCTGACTCTGTTCCTTTGTTTTTTTTTCCAGAATGCTGTGTATATGGTGTGGGTTGCTCTTAAACACATAGAAACATGTACATGTATTGATGTTGGTTTTGTTGAGCTATTTGTGAACCCCTCCTACCAGTGGTTCATCTAAATTGATTTATTGTACATCCAGAGTGTCTACACTGAAGCAAAGGGTCACAGAGTCCTATGGGTTTTTTTTGTTTGTTTGTTTTTTTAATGTTTTTTTTTTTATGTGTGTGTGTGTGGGGGTTTTTTTTTACTGTTGCCATGACAGTATAGTTAGCAAATGGTCAATGTCGTGCATAAGACAAAGGTTAAAAGGTCGCTCTAGTAATTTCTTCTGGCTCTTCTGTTTTAAAGAAAATGTGTGATACTAAAATGTGACATGAGTCCAAGTTACAGTGTTTTATTGTAAAAAAAAAACTCAAGACTTTCCTTCAGCAATATCTTATGCGACTCTGTTTCATTAAAAGAGGTTGTGTTTGACAAAACCCTCATGAATCTTGAGTAGGCGTGTGGACTTTGAAGCTGTGGTTGCTGTCAGCCTCTTCCCCCCTAAATCGGCCTCTGAAAAGCACCTCGCTCCTTTTTATAGGAAAACTGTCTAAAAAACTTAGCAGCGTGTTTGTTGCTCGGGCTAAGTTGTCACTGTTTATTACTGCAAAAATAAACATTCCAAAGAACACTTGTTCCTGGGTGAAGAGGAGCAGAGCGTATTTTGCAGTCTTCTTTTTGACAAAACCATTCAGTGTATTTCCTTCTTTTTAAGTTCAGTGCTAACTAAATCTTGAGAAATGTAGGTAGAAGTTAATGAAAATTTTTTTCATTAGGGGCTGAAGGTTCTTTGGAGAATAAATCAGCAACAGAACTTATGCAAAAGTCATCCTAGCACATGCACGGCAGAATGTCAAACTTTTGAATGAGCTAATAGTCTGTCGGTGTAACATAGCTACCCACACCTTGTGTTCATCCACCACATCTTGCCTATTAACTAGTGTTGTTAATCGCCTTCTCACATCCCTGTGCCAGCTTCTGAATCAGATCACAGCAACAGGGCCACAGATGGGACAAGTGCTGGAAGAGGATAGATGGGAATATTAACAAGGAGAGTGCCAAACATTGCCCACTATACTGAGGAGGGGAATAAATATCAGATAAAGAAGAGTTAAAATAAAGATATGACACCGTGAGCTGCAATATGCAAATTCGCCAGCGGTTTCGTAAATAATTTGCTTGAGAGTGGATTATAGTTTAGTGCATGGAGACGAGATCATGCGCAGTTTTCCTCGATTAAACACACAAGGCTGAGATTGTATTTTAACATTCTACCCCAGGCGGCCATATTAACCTTCATATCTGCCTTTGTCTACCACGGTATGATATTAAACTATGTGCATTGTAATATCAATTGCATGAAGAAACGGAGTGCAGAGTACTGGTGAGTATTGACCTATAAAAAGGCTGTAGGCAACACAGTCTGTGGTGAGATGTGGAGGGAGTCAGAGGCCATTCAAGGTTCATTTATAAAGCTGCATCATCTGGTATGTAAATATGCAGGGATTAATATTTAACATATATTCGTGTATTTCCCTTGAATGCATGAAATATAGATTGAATGTGTCTTTGGACCTGCAAGTATTTTGGCAAGGTCAGTATTTACAAATAGCCTTCTGACCCATTGTGCTTCCTTAAATATTGGAGAGAAAAAAAAAGACATCTGGGAATGAATAATTCTCTCTGAAACACTTTAGGATGGACAGAAACTTCCTTCTGTGGCAGCATTACTGCACATGATATGCATATGAGTGCACTCTTTCACTACTCAGGTTTGCTGCAATAGTCGTTAAATGGTTTAGCTTAACCAGTAGAAAACAACCATGACGATTCTTGTTACGTTGCTTCACAGCACATTTGTATTGAAATACAGGCATGTAGTGTGCAAATGATGGATGCATGGAATTATCCAGAATGACCAGCAGTTTGTTCAGCGCTCTCTTTTCAGCCACTGCTACCAGAGAGTCTGTGGTCGGCTCCAAGCAGACCACAGAGCTGGCCTGCCTGATCAGCTTGTCTAACACTTCAGTGTCTCTCTTTGTCATGCTGCCGCCCCAGCACACCACGGCAGAAAACAAGTCACTTGTGACCACCGACTGATAAAACATCCACAGGAGTTTTCTTGCAGATGCCTCCTCAGGAAACACAGCCTGACCTTTTTTGTGGTCAGAATTGCTTGTCCAGCCCAACTTGTCATCTAGCAGCAGCCCGGGGTACTTGGAGGTGCCCACAGCCTCTACCTCGACCTCTGGATCAGAACTGGTTGTAGGTGTGGTCTAGACCTCTAGGTGTTAAGCTGCAGGTGGTTCGAGTGGCACCAGATTACAAAATCCTTCACCAAACTTCTGAACTTGATGCACCCCACAATGGCCGTGTGAATGTGACACAGCTCAGAGATGCAACAAAAGTTCACCGTGCTGTTTGTCCTGTAGCATCTTCAGTTCTGCTGCGTGACTCCACGGAGTAAGGAGGATCATTATGAAATTAACATCAGCCACAAAATGGGGGGGAATTCTGCAATATATAGTGGCTCACAGCCAGACTATAGGGTGAGGCAACTACATAATTTGGCATTTTGAATGAGCTATTCTTTATTCTTTAGTCCATCCACACATTAATAAAAAACCTTGCAAGTAGTCCATGGGTTAGTAGTTTCTTTTGTTAACAGTCTCTTGAAATAGTTGATTTACAACTGAAAGTGTAGGCCAGAGTATGCCACCATTATAAATTACCACTATTTGTTGAGGGGCAGTTTGCTAATACTTCTGGTGGGTGGTGACACGGTGACTGTGTCCACTTCTTTAATACAGTCAATGGTTCAGCTTCATCTCTCTCGTAATGAAAAAGCCCCCAGTCCTTCCACATGTAGTTTCTCCCGTGACATAGGCAGACAAACGGTTATGTCAGCTCTGGATGTCGTGTTACTTAATTTACAAGGTCTGCTGTTAAAATATGCTCACCGTGATTGACGTCTTCATTCAAAGTCGTAGATGATTGGCATCCCTTTTGACCGGGGTGGGGGATGAAGCAGGCGCAGGGCTGTCGTTTACTGAGCTGCTGACTGACAACAATGATGTAGCATTGCAAAGTCGTTTGTAATTCTGGAAGCAAAATTTTTGTTTAAGTACATAATTTCATAAATCAGACTCCAATGGCCATGTTTAGTTACATTATTACTTGAGGTAAACAAAGAGGGTGAATTATGCCTTTGCCATCCTGGGAAAAAATCTGGCTTGCAGTGGATGATGCACATCAGAGGGAATTTAGAAGTAAGTATATGAAATGCCGGCTTGAAAAACAGATTGGTATGCGCCATATTAGGGATGTGCGTTTTGCCTTTTTCCTGTACACGTTTAAACACAAATTATTTACCTCGTTTGAACGTTTCACCGTCCATGAAGTCATATCTGTAAATAGAGTTGCATTGAATGTGTGCCTCTGCGCAACAGTTAAAACATGGCCTGAAACATATGTTGTGTAAGTATGTCTAATAAACAACATGTTGGTTCTTTTGCTCTGTCTGCTGGTGATTTCTTTGTACACACAGAACATGCTACTGCATGAATGAAATGTCATAATCTGTTCAATTCCTAGATAAGGATACTTTTAACGAGTAATACTTTTTAGATGTCAAATGAATACATTTCAAATTTTAAATCATATTTAATCCTAAATGATTCAAAATTCAATTGAAAGTTATGTAACTACTCCTAACTTAATTACTCAGCTGCTACATATCATGTTAAAGTTCCCTTCTCTGCCATTGTATGTCCGACGTGTGCTGCGTGGAGGGATGACCACCATGGACAGTGCACTGAGAGGCACAGCAAAGATTGTGCTGTCACCCCTTAAGGGCGCACTCACACTAGGCAGTCCATACTGTGACCAAGCACATTTGACTCCCAAAGTCCAGTTTGCTTGACTTGTGTGAACGCTCCGCTCTGTACTCAAGCACGGCACGCTTTGTCGGCCCTGGCACAGTTGGAAGAGGTGGACTTCAGTACGGTACGGATGCACATGCATGAGCACGAGCACAGAGTACCGGCATCAATGTGACTGTCTGTGGAGGATTCACTCTAAATTCAGGCAGACAGCAGCATTCAGTGTCTGCATAAAGCAGTGGCAAAATCTGCGACTGTCTTGTAGAAATACATAAATAAATGACATGTGCACGTTTTACTTTTTTATTCAAACTGATGAAATGCAACGCATTGAAATGTCTTTTTTTTTTACGGACAACTGCCCTTTCTTCCCTTCATTCGTTTAAACGTCCCCTTATTAGTCCTAAACAGGTAGTGATCGACACTGCGGTTAAACAGAAAACCGCTTAAACTGAACAACCCTGCGCCATATACCCTGCACTACACCACTACATAAGGTGCTGGATGATGCACTCAAGAAGATACTTTTCATTTTGCAGTTAACTTGTTTTAATATCATTCATCCTGTTACTCTGCAAAATAAAACAAGACTGATCTTTTATTGTTATACATTTATAGTCCTTAAAACATGGAGAT
The DNA here is from genome assembly GCA_029783665.1 of Naso thynnoides. Classification (NCBI taxonomy): domain Eukaryota; kingdom Metazoa; phylum Chordata; class Actinopteri; order Acanthuriformes; family Acanthuridae; genus Naso; species Naso thynnoides. The sequence goes on from JAQLOL010000004.1 coordinate 2,690,855, forward strand.
ATCTGTAGAGCCTCAGAGGCAGTATTGTCATTCTGTACAGTCAAAACATTGCGTCGAAGGGATAGTTCAGTTTTTTTGACGAGGGGTTGAATGAGATTCTTATGTATAGTCGGTCTAGTACCTCCTGCAGATGGCAACCAGCGCAGCGGTGTCACTTTTAGGAGAAGGGGGAAAAATCTCTGCACCTGAAGTCAGCATTGCACTGTTGCGAAGTCAGCAAAAAACATTTTTTAGCCAAATATATGAATGCTTACCTTAAAAAATCTATATCAGTTCAATTGTACGCAAAATTTAGGATTTTTTTTTCACTGCTTTAGTTTCCCGTCTCATTTATTTTGACCTAGTGCCTCCGTTTATACTATGCCCACCCGCGCCAGATCAGGCTACTCCCGCAAGATGTCCAGCTGGTCTGTGGACTCATCTGGTGGCATGTGGCTACTTGCAAGTCCCGAAACTTCACAACAGATTTATAAACAAATACATTCGGAATCTACATGGTTACAAAAATGATTTAAAACTCACTGAAGTGGTACATTTACAGTAGGCCTACTGTGTCAGTACTTGCAGCATCTAGCTTGCTCTGCTAGGTTGTTGACCCCGCCCCTTCCACTGCGTAGCAAAGCAACAGTAGCTGTGCTCTTTCATGTTGCTTGTTTTGAGTTGGGTGTGAAAAATTATGTCAAAGGGTGATTAAACTTGAGCTGAACTACGTGTGTGTTAAATGATTTTACGCACATTTGTCAGCTAATCAGAAAAGAGTATTTTTCCAATGATGGTATAAAGGACATTAAAATATCACTGAAATTGTTTCTGTGAATGTGAAGCACTATTGCCTCAAGACAAGACGTTTCTAAGTTTAAATCCACTAGCAGCGTGGAGGTAATGGTTGTTGGTCTCTCTTAATTAGCCGTGCATTGTCTGAACAGTTTTTGGTCTGTAGTAGTGCGTCCTGTTGTAGATTGGATATCTAGAAACTGGAAATCTGTCCATTGTTTCCCACTTCTTATTTTGAATAGGATGTAACTCTGCACAGGATAGTTACTCTAGACTTACAATAAAAAATTGTTGGATGGATTTCCATAAAAGACAAATTAATCTTATATTCTAGCGTGGCATTATAAATCCATCACTTGCAATGTCCCTACAGGACAATAGAGTCCTCTCTACCAAATGTATTCTCACCATACACCTTAAAATAAATACTGTGACATTTGAACATTCCTCCAAGCAACCCTTTTCGTGCCCAGTGGAACCCCTAGACAGTAATGCTGAGAGTAATACTAATGATATAATGATTCTTAGTCAGTCTGAAGCCTTTTGTAACTAACTAACAGCCATGATCTAATTTCTGTACCATCATTTCTTACTTTTCTGTTCTTACTGCCACCGTGCAATGTCCTCTTTGTATATGCAATTCGCATTCATTAACTCTGCCATTAAACTTTAAATCTTTCACAAAGCAGCTTAGAATAATTGACTAAGTAAGGCTTGTATCTTATCCAAGTATTCATCCTGCCAAACAGATGTACAAGTGCATCCAAAGTCTCATAGACACAAATTAACATTCTGATGTTCGTAATGAAACTTTCTAAAAATTTCTCTTAGTTATTACAGAGACCAGTTAGCACTGCCTCACTGCAAGCTTATTACATCACTTCCATAGGTTAGGCCACAGAATTCCCTCATTAATTTAATCTTCGTTCATTTCCTGAATTTCCCTTCCTTCCTTTTTTTTTTTTTTTTTTAAATTATCTCATCAATCCTTCCCTCCAACGATCTTCACCATCCATACATTTGCATATACTTTACTCTCATTGACCTCATATAGAGCTGTAGGAATTAGTTTCGACTGTGGAGCTCCCACAGAGCGCTTTCCTTGCTACGCACAACCCACTGCTGTTGATTGCCTCTAAGGCTTTCAGTTGTTATTTCTCCTTTTTTTCTTCAACATGCATTCTTTCTACTCTCGTTGATCCTGTTCCCGCCTTTCCTGGTTTCTCCTTTCCTCCCCCATTCTTCTGTCTGCATTTGCAAATCCCAGGTGTGTGGCTTATCCGATCACTGTGTTGTTTTTTTCCTGATGCTATACTGTATGTCCGCTTATTTCCCACCATGTTTATTCGTTAATATTTCAATATTGCACCCATCCTGCTACTGTCGTTTCTTCCTTCCCTCTGTCCCCTGGAGTTTTTTTTTTTTTTGTTAACCACCATCATGTCCTCTCTTTCAACTGTTCTTGTTGCCTCCTTTTAGAATTCCTTCTCTGCTTCTCCTCCATCCTTCCTCCTACTTCCCTCTAGTACCCATCCTCCATATGCTGCCATTTTCCAAGCAGCGAGCTCTCTGGGCCCCTGGAGTCTGGAAGAGTTGATGAGATGCTTGGCAGTTCCTGTTCACGGGGGACAGAACACTATCCCAAACCATTGGTTCACATTAAAAGCATTATTCTTCTATCCTATCACCTTTCCTCCTTTCTTTATTCCACCTAAGCTCTTGTTGAAGCTTTCAGAGCTACTCTAACCTCTACACACTCGCTGTACTCCCAACAGCCTCTGTCCACTGAGCGATTACATCGGTATGCCACGAGCATGAACAAGTGTGTGAGAAAGTAGAACATGATGTCCTCTGTCAATTGTGTGTCTGCATGCAAGTACACATTGGTTTGCCAGAGAATCTAATAAATCGGCGGATTTTAAAAGGATAGGGTTAAAGTTGAGAGAACGATTAAAAAGAGCACAGAGGCAGGAAAAAAACAGCTGCTGCAAAGAGAAAAAAGGAAAAAAGGAAAAAATGCAAAAAATGAGAATGTGAAGGATAAAGGAGGAGAAGAAGAGGATAAAAATGGTGAAGGGAGAATGACAAAATGGAAGATAAGGAAAAGAAACGAGAATATGAAAGGAAAGGAAAAGCAAGATAGAAAACAAAGAAAATAGAAAATTGCGTTTTCTGATTAGAGTTGAATGTGAATGAAAGATGAAGATGAAATGCCAGTGCATAGTTAAAAAAGCAGAAAAGTGCAATGAATAGCCCCCCAAAATTGTAAAGCTATATTATAAACTGCACAATTAATAAGTAGTATGGTGGTGTTTCACTCATGGCCACAAGGCAGCGCTACTGTTGCCATCATTCAGTATGTTGTGCATGTTCTCATGGAATTACTGGTTTACCATCACTCCAATAAACTCAATAGAATTGCAGAAATATAAAGTCATACTTTTACTTTAGTGCCCCCTTTTTGGTGGAACTGCATGAAATTCGACACACTTGTACAATGTGATGTTATGCGCAACATTCCAAATTTGGTTGCAGTCCAATTCAATATTGAAGCCTCATGGCCCACTGAGTGTATCAGGCAATGCCCCCCAAATTTTTATACCCAATTATAAATGGTAAGTGATATCCAAAAACGGATTTATGAGTTTTGTTCAAGGTCCACCTTATATGGTATGTACCAAATTCGGTGAAGATTCAATCAAAAATGTGCCAAAAGAGGCAAAAAAAGAGCAGCAAGATCAGGCTTCTCTACTTCCAGACCATGAGACCTTAACTTGGAAAAAAATCAACGGAGAGTCATTGGAGATAGATGAATTAGTTTTGATTACATTTAAATTGTATTGCCAAACTGCTAAGTATAAGACTTTGAAAATATATATTTACAGACTTTGTATCTGATCGTTGCGTGACGTCTAAACAATGATCTCGTACAGACCCTACTCTCTGTTTGCTTAGCTGCAGCTCCTAACGTGCCCATGCTTGTAATGATTTTTGCCTCTTTTTATCCATTTTCCTTGTTCTGATAGAACAAAAGAAACTGTGCTACCGTTACAGTCCTCAACGAGCTGAACATATTCATAGCTGAATGGTTTCAATAGCACAAAATATGCAGAAGTAGTTGATGTCCAAAAAACGTTTGGAAAAAGGGGAAAAAAAGGAGACGAAAGGAACAATCAGCATTCACACTGATGGCTGAGAAGGAAAGGAGACAGAAACAAGATGAGGACAGACAGGGACAGGAAATGAGGGGAGAAAAAGGAAAAGAGAGAAGAGGAAACAAAAGGGGTTTGAGTAGAGGGGTTTAGAGGAGGGGGCTATGGCTCTGAAACCATAAGTAGGCCAGTGGAAATTTCAGAGAAATTGATTAGCATTCAAACAGACACAGTGGGCTGCAGGGGGTGGGGGCTGCACTGGGGGTGAATGAATATTTATCAGAAAATGTCTTCCAATGGCTGGCACATAGACACACCCAAAGGCTGTGGAAAAGAGAGACATGAGAGGAAGACAGAAACAGTAGGACAGAGCTCCAGAACCATGAAGAGTGGGAGACTCGGAGAGGAAAAGACGAGCACTAGGAAGAGACACAGAGGAAAGCAAGAGAGTGACTGACACAGAGTAAAGGACAGAACTGAGAGCGGGGCTCTGTAAGCACATCCACAGGCTAAACCCGGCTACTATCACACTGTTAGGAGAAAAGATTTGACTGCACTGCACATAATGTCTCAAAGCACAGCTCGTGTATGTGATGGTGTGTATGTGATGGTGTGTGTGTGTGTGTGTGTGTGTGTGTTTATTGCTTTCACCTTGCCCAGGGATGTTTTGTTGTATTTTTCCTCATCGGTATCCCTCGGGTGTGTCCTTGCATTAATTAGCAGGATTCAGCTGCACATGCTAGATTGCTCAAACCAGAGCACAGCAGCAAAAAAAAAAAAAAAAAAAAAGATTCTGCGCCTCTACTGATGCCTTGACATTATGCTTTAGATATTTATGATAACTCATTATGTTGTCGTAACAATATTGTATGTATTTCCCAGGTCAGATAAACACAAGAAATGCTGCAGCCTGAATTCGAAATGAGCCATTTATCAAAAGTTAGCCTGCTATTTGTGTTCAGTGTGACAGCCTGTAGCCAGTGCTGTTTGCCTGTTTTATTATTTTTTCAGGCACTGTAAATGCAACATTTTTTGTTTATTTATTCCTTTTTTTTTGCAATGAAATTGGTTTATCTTGGCTTTTGATCCCCTACAGTCTTGTCGCACAAACCCACTCCCCAACACCCCCACAGTTCCCAACACCTCTGCTTTATCAGTTGAGAAAAGTTGTACTTTATGTTGCAAACCCTTTGAAAAGTAGCTCTTGCTTGTCACCACAACACATACAGCATACCTCATTTGTCCTTAATTCTATGGATGTTAAGGAACTTATTATTTACTTAATGTGAACTTTTCAATGTGATATTTATTGAATGATGATTACAAACTTATTTTTCCAAAGAGAATGTATGTGATTATAATGAATAATTCAAAAATATACTAAAGTAACACATCTTTTGATTACAACAAAATTAATATAACTGCACAATGTCATATTTAGGTTTTCCTTGTCCTTAGGGTTAAAATCTATTCAATTTCTAACCCAGTATTCCTGTTGTGTTTTTTTAAACCTGCTGCTGGTAACTTTGGGGTGAACATCAATAACTTTGTGTGTTTTTTCTATTCAGAAAAAATG
>JAQLOL010000004.1:2696456-2718748 GCA_029783665.1 Naso thynnoides
CAATGATAACACATTGTGTATTGCTTCGGTAAACTCCATCCTTGCTTCGAGTGCTGGTCAAAACAGAGCGCTTGAGTGCTGAGCCCTCCCTCTGTTCGCTGATTGGCCCGCACGATTTTAGGCCGGAGAAAACCAAAGTATATTGAGAGTTCCCTGACTGTGTGGTAGCTTAAGATAATTAAGTGGACCACCAGTGGGCGCTAGCCTGGCTAATAGGCAACTGGACTTGTTTTAAGTTTCTTAACGATGTTTTACCTCTCATCCAAGTTATATTTTCACCCATTGTCGGGCATTAGCGACACTGCAAGTAGCGACGTTACTAACTTCACTACACTTCCCTGTGGCGTGGTGGTAACGTCACTATGGTGAGTCAAATAGCTTTTCAGGAGTAAGTTGGTTATTTGGCCAAGTAGCACAGTAGCGTCCATAAAAGCTCTTTTTTTGTTTTTTTGACGTCATAGCGTTGAGCCCTCCCACTGTTCGCTGATTGGCCCGCACGATTTTAGGCCAGAAAAAACCAAAGTGTATTGAGAGTTCCCTGACTGTGTGGTAGCATAAGATAAATAAGTGGACCACCAGTGGGCGCTAGCCTGGCTAATTAATGCCCATGATTAGGTCCAAATCCCTGCAAACTCAAACAAAATGATTTTTTTAGAGGCCGAGCACTGAGATGTGTTGAGAGGACCTGTTGTAATTCAAGGAATTATTATTATTATCCTAGATAAATGAAATGGCTTTTTGAGGGTTTTAACATGTTCAAAAACTCATGAAACTTTCTGAAACTCATTGATTTCGCGAATGGGCGAGGCAAATTGACTCACTAGTACCCCCTAAACTGCAGCCCTGAAGCACACTTTCACATGCATGGATGAAATTTGGTGGACATATACCATACCCAGATCTAGGAAAAAGTCTCTTGAGACCATAGGCTAAACTCAACAGGAAGTGGGCCATTGTGAAATAAACAAACATTTTTGGCGACTTTACACGCTGTGTACTGAAAGGAACTCCTCCTAGAGATTTTATCAGATTCTCATGAAAATTGCTGTGTGTACTCTCAACCCCTTTGGGATCTAAAGTTATTAAAATCTTTTGTTTCGGAGTCACGATGTGGGCATGATGAGGCTGCAATTTTGAGTGTCTCGCCATGAAAAACAAAATGTGTATAACTTCAGAGTCAATGATACTGAATAATTTACCATGTTTCAAACGCCAGTGCCATGATGATGGCATTATTCGCCAAGGACAGGAAGTTGTTGTAACTTCACTTTACATCACCCAGTCTGTCTGAATTTTTAAATGTATGCTTTGAATGCCACTCTGAGGAGACTGACATGCCAACAACAGCTCACACATATTGCGCCCCCTACTGGGAACAGGAAGTTAGCCAGTTATGAAAGTTATTGTAACATTTTCACAAAACTGTCACGTTATAGACCGTGCTTATTGCTACAGAAAAGGTATAAAAAAGTTGAAATAGGAACCAGCCAACTAAATACACATTAGGAATATATAAATGCAGACTATTAATATTAACAATAATATGAAATAATACAAAGTTATAACAATGGGGGATGGGAGTATTTTTTTCTAAATAATGAGTGCTTTTACATCTTGGTACATCTTCCTGATAATACTTGAGTATTTACTGAAGTATAATTTCCATAGTAAGGTTCAGCATTTTAAAATCACAGTTTTGATAAATTAACTTTGATCAGTGAGATATGTAAAAAGACAAAGCTATCCAAAGACAGCGATTGTGCAACAGGAGCTGTGGGTGGGACATAACAATTTTTTTTCTTGATCGATTTACATCCATGGGCTTGTATTAAGGCTTATATTAGCTTTTCACATTATGCCAGCTCCAAGGGAGGCTTGTTGACAGTAAATTCACTCCAGGCGTTTACCTACACAAAACTGGGTTGTGCAAAAGTGCAAAACTATTTCAAAGCATGATTATATTAGGATGTCTCTGTACCTTGTTGAAACAGAAAAAATACAAAGAGTCATTTGTTCATTATGATTGAGTAGATTAACACACATTAAATGGCAGAAGCTGTTCTATCATGAAATAGTAAATCATAGCGTCTGAGTTGATATCGGAGCCTGAGAATAATATGTGGAGCCTCAGGCTGACTCAAGAGATTAGACGCTATTGTGCTGCGGTGAGGCAACAGATATAAATATTGCTCAAAATTAATATTGGATTCAGCACCAACTTTCATTTTTTTGTGCCTCTATATATGTACAAACTCATTCCAGCAACTACAAAACAAAATAAAAATTCCAGTCCTCTTGAAATGAAAAAGAAAATGCACTGAATAGATACTCATACTGTTTCAAACCCTGCAGAACCACATTACTGTCTTCCTCGCCAGCTGTGCAGGGGTCTCTGTTGGTATTAAATATTGATCGTGGTGTTGTGTGCATGAATACAGTATGCTTTTCACCACAAGGGATGCATGGAGATTTTGTAAGCAGGAGATATGAATCTAGGTTGATAAACCAGTGGATTTTTTTCAAATCATTATTAATTTATTCACGTTCAAACAAGCCCTCCACAGAATTATCCAACAGCTTTAGCCCCATAGTTTTATTTTAAACTTACCTCCTATAATGGTGAATGGTCACAGTAGAATCGCCTGCTCTTAACATCCAGTTAATCTAAAAGAATTACATTATAAATATCAAAGGAAAAATCTCGAGGAATTATATTCTCTTTACATTTCCTGAGTGTTTTAAACGGTCAGATGTATCTTTTTCAGCCTGTAGAGAAAGTTTGACACTGCCTCTTTGGTCCTGTTTTAAATGGGTATTCAGTTCCTTCACTGTTTTCAACATTAGATAATAACTAATCGTACCAATATGTAAAGTGAAATGAACTTCATTTGTAAAAGTGGTTGAGAACCCCTTTACTGTTGGTTCCCCTCTCCCCCTTGAAATTTGTTTCAGGATAAATAAAAAAATAGCTTGGTCCTTGTGAGTAATTAACCCAGCATCTGTTACTGCCTCAGTCTTATTCACATCTTGCACTATCTATTGTCTATTTCAAACTTTGTTTTCATAATGGTATTATTCCTTCTGTGTGAAACAAATCTATAATCAAACCTATCCCTAAATCTGTCACTAGAGTTCCGTTAGATTATGGAGGTATCTGCTTGCTTTGTAAATGGTAAATGGACTGTATTTATATAGCGCCTTTCTAGTCTTTTCGACTACTCAAAGCGCTTTACAACACAAGTTAGCATTCACGCATTCACACACACATTCACACACTAAGGGCAGGTGACTTCTCTACAAAGAGCCAGCCTGCTCATTAGGAACTCATTGACATACATTCATTCACCGGTGGCACAACCATTGGGAACAATTTGGGGTTCAGTTTCTTGCCTAAGGACACTTCGATATGTAGACTGGAGGAGCCGGAGATCAAACCACCGACCTTCTGATTGGTAGACGACCTGCTCTACCTACTGAGCCACAGCTGCTGTACAGTTTACAAATTATATGTAATAATTACTCAGAGTTTCATGAAGTGTTGGTGGATAAGCAGAATGGTTTTGGGAAAAACAAAGCATATTTTGACCATATTTAGGGACATACATTATTAAGAATGTGTGGACAATGGAGGATTTTTGAGCACTCTGAAATAAAAGGCTGTGAAAAAAAATTTTTTTCTTGACCCTCCCCAAAGTAACTTGGGATAAAAGGTTGACCCTCCCCAACCAAATGTTTAACAGCCAATACTTTTTGCTGGTGAAAGACTGTTATCATAATAATTTTTTGGTTCAGTTTGATCTCTTTTCTTTAGTAGTTTTGATTTATGTACACATTTTTATAATTGTAATATACAGCAGCTCTGCAAATAATGTCAATAAAACGTAACTTTCCTGTATGATTGCCTTGATATTTCAATCATCCGTAACACTCATAAATGTGATCCACTGCTGTGTATTTGGACAACAGCTATTCATTTTATCCACTAGATGTCGCCATGTTGCCATCTGTCTGTCCAAGTTTGGCTCAAGGCAGCTTGTGTACTACCTCAGAGCTGCAGCAGGAACGCAATGATAACCATATCGAAAGAAAAGTGGGACGTCACTCTCAACTCTGAACTCCGAACTAAATGGAACTCAGTATAATTCGCCTTTTTCACATGGGTCGCCATTGTAATTCCAAAACGAGGCTCGGGTGGGCAGGCACATCACTTTGTGTACTCATGATGGATTTTAGAATTGACTGGAAAACGATGGAATGTCTGATCATGACAGGACGCCCTCCTCTTGTAAAAATGACACCCAGGGACACAACAGTAAATGACATCCATGCAGGTGAAGTGATGCCTCTGGCATCGTGGCTCTGCTAGGAAACATCTCCACTGCAAATTCCCAATCGACTTAAAATGGCGACCCATGTCAAAAAGGCGAATACCAGTAGAGCGCCACTGATACTGTACACGCCCACTCTCTGATTGGCCAAGTGTAAAGATCAACAGACAGAACAGCTAAAGAAAAATGACACCCGGATCATACCAAACAGTCTGGCCAAGAGGGGAGTCGTTGAAGGTTTGAAACTCACTATACTTTTGTGAATTCCGAGAGAAAACTATTCAAAATGTGATCGATTCAAATTTCTATGACTCTCCCCAGGACCCAAACTTAAAACAGTGTACCCTCCCTCCGACCCAAATTAAAAATCATGACCCTCCCCTATTTTCCTCCAGTTACCCCTCCCATAAATATTGAAAGGTCCCTTATGTTATATCATCTGTAGTGAGAGCTAGACTAGAAGAGAGTAAAAATACTTTTGTTTTTTTCGTTGACTTTAAGAAAGCTTTTGACTGGATCAACAGAGATCTTTTAGAGTATAAATTAATTGGTTGTTGTATTGATGGTAAATTTTACAATTCCACCAAAGCCTTGTATAAAGCACCAGTTGCAAGTGTGCAGTTAAATTATTTTGGGACTAGCTGGCTTCCTGCTCCTTTTGGGGTGAAGCAAGGAGATGTGCTTTCTCCCAACTTTATTTGCCCTTTATATGAATGATCTAGCTAAAGAAACCAATCGGGCCAATTTGGGTATATCAACTGACAGTGTGAATCTAATTACTTTGTTATATGCTGATGATGTTGTGTTGGTTGCAGAGAGTTTAACTTACAAAAGATGGTGAATATTACGTGTTTATAGTGCCATAAATGGAGACTTGCCATTAATGGTGAAAAAACACAGATCGTACACTTTAGAAACAAACGTAAACAACAGAGCAACCATATATTTCAGTTTGGATCGATGCATCTGAAGTACACCTCTTATAAATATCTTTAATTTTTGTTTAATGTTAATATGAGTTCTATGGATGAAAGGCATTGGCAGAGTCAGCAGGTAGGGCTTTAGGGGCTGTGATGAGTAAAATGAAACTGCGTCCTGATCTGAGTTTTTAAGCATTTACAAAACTTCAGTGCCACTTTTCAGTGGTTGGCTCAATTTTGTTTTATGCTGCAGGTGTATGGGGTTATGATGATGCCCCTGAATGTGATGTAATCTAAAGTCAAGCCATGAGGTGATTTCTTGGGGTACGTAAATATTTCAGCAAAGGGGGCTATTGAAGGGGACATAGAGTGAGAATCTTGTCATATCAAGCAGAGATGTGTAATAGTTCAACAATAGAATGGCCTTGTTCAGCCGCCAGAAGAAAGGGTAACACCAAAAAAAAAAATGGGAAAGAGCACACAATCACCAAGAGAGGTTTATGTATTTTTTTCTGTTTCTGATCAACATGTGTTGTTCTTGAACAGTTTGCAGTGCAGTATAAAAAGAGTTAAACAGGAATTGTTGAATATTCCTCAGGAGCAGTGAAAGGAGAAGATCTGGAAGAAGCCAAAGCTCATAAATTATGTTTAAGTTAAAAAAGAGTGTTCTACAGAACTATATGTAACATCTAACTTAAAAAAAAACTTGAAGGCTGGTTGTTAGCCAACAGAATACATTCCTCTGTGACCTCCAGCTTAGAAATGCTGGCCACACAGGCCAGGAGCCAATCATCAGCAAAGAACTGTGCCCAAATGGCCATGACCATTATGTTTTAAGGGCCAGCTCAGCTCAATTGCAGTTATTTATTTTCTGTTGAAGCATAAATCACTTGTCCTCTGTTTTTCTTTTAGAAAATATTAGAGAGATGGAATCTTTATAGGTACCCATCCAAACAGAGGAAGATGTTAATTTGATACAATCAATCTATGCAGCCGTAAAAAATAGTAACACTAGCGTTCTGTAACTGGCAGAGAAGATGATCACTTAGCATAGCAGTCCGCTACACAAACACGAGAGCCACAATTTAGAACAACACATATTAGCTTTTTGCTAAAGTATTCTCCTTCTCTAACTTATAAACCACAACAAATGTCTTGACTGGAGCTGACCTGCATTGTAGCTTGTTGAAAGAGTGACCAAAACAGCGTTCACTGCAGAAAAAGTGCACTGCTAGCATCATACAGTAGGTATAGTGCTCTCAGAGTACACTACCATAATGCTCTTCCACCTTGTTTTTTTCCCAAAAGGTAATAGAAATTTGCAGGGCAGTTTGCAAAATCCAACTAAAGTTAATTTAGTTTTTCAAGGGTGTTAAGATACTTATGAAAGCTGATGTCATTGCAGGGGAACGAAAAAAGACCAATGAAATGCTCAAAAATGTCATTCTGACATTTAAGGAGTGTTGATTGCTTCAAAAAGTTCAGCTCAGGCATTGAGTTACATGCACAAAAACATTCCACCTTAAAAGCAGAAATTAGCTGCCGACATTTCAGTGGTAAAGTGAACTAAATTACTTTTTCCTCCACTCTTTCGTGATAGTAAAGATGAAAACGCAGAAAAACATCCCTCTATTCATCATTCACTTTTATGAGATGTTACTGTGGAAACAGAATTGCCCCTCGGGGATAATGAAGTTTACCTTGACCTTGACCTTGAGATGTTTTCTTTAATTGTGACTCATTTTCAAAGAAACATTAAAAGGCCAGCCTGTTAAACATGGCCAGTTTATGCTGCATCCACAATGCCTGCAGGAAATGAAAGCTAGCTTAGCTTTAGTGTCATAGTCTTTTATTAGCTTGACCACTGCCTGCACTTCGACTTTTCCTTTCTGGGGGATTTTTTAATTCAACCACATTTTCTTGGCACAGTTGAGGAAACTGTTCAAAACACAAACTAATGCCATGCAAATTACAACCTTCTACATCCTGGTATCACCTAATGCTGGCTAGATGTTTGGCTGACTGCCCCATAATATTTCAAACACTTACAACTATAACTAGTCATAACTGACAGCCATAACTAACTATACCCCCACATGTCACTCCAGTTAGTCAAGCTAGTGATTGGTATAAAGACCATATTGCCAACAACACACCGCAATCCGTATGTCACACGTTCATTCGATATTCATTTTAGAATCCAAAAGTGATTTTTTTTTCTTTTTTAAATGCCATTGTTTATTAATGTGATACAAAAAAACAAATAATGCTTAATTTTAAGGACTTTCAATGTTATGCCCAGATCTAAAATATAAAATTTTAAAAATGGGCTCACGCAAGGAAGAATTTAATTTTTGATATTTAAATTTTTGTCATATGTGCAACTCAGAAGTTAGGTCTAATTGAATTCTTCTTGTGTTGCTTTTTAGTGCTTGGACACAATGGCTTCACTGGAATCATACGCCAATTTAATTTAAGAGTTATTTAAAACTGGCAAGACACATGCAGAGATTTCAGCTGCAGCAGAGGACTGCAGTAATATGCCACAGAATGGGAAACCGTGCATGGTAAAGGTTCAAGGTTCAGTCATTTATTGCCAAAAAAACAACTTTACAATTGATTTGAAATTTGTTTCCGTGTACTCAAACACAACAGAAGACATCAGTAGCATACAACAACAGTAACCTACAGTAAGTTTCTACAAAAAAACATGTTTACATACGCATTGTACATACATACAACAAACCTGACGGCCTTACAGTTCATTCCAACCATCCCCATGGCCCATGCTCTTGAAGTGGCATATCAAAGTGCATATGCTTCAGGAGATGGACGGGTTTATACAATGGATGATGCATTTAGAATGTTAATTGCGTCAGGGTAAGTGCTACTATTGAAGCGAGAGTCTTTTACCCAATGGGAGATAACTGAATGGGGAGGTGGTCGAATGTGAGAAGTCATTTAAAATCTTAAAACCTCTCCGCAAAATGCATGTGTGGTATCGTTCTGACATGGATGGAAGTGTACAGCAGCATATTTTTAAAGCTGTGCACACAACTCTGTCCCGTGATTTCCTCTTGTGGGCTGTCATTGAGTCCATACAGTCATTGAGAAGGTAAGCACACTCTATTATAGCTCTGTAGATCTGAATCTTTTTAACCCTTGACACTCCAAGTTTCCTAAGCTGCCTGTGAGCCTTCTACAAAATGATTGTGCAGTTCTCTTCCCATTTCAGGGAGGTTGAGACTGTAGATTGTAGGAATTTTTAAAAGGTCCACTCGCTCTACCACCTGGTTGTCTGTGACCAGTGGTAGTAGCTCTCTCTGATTTTTACCAAAATCCACCACAAGTTCTTTAGTTTTCTTGATGTTAAATCCCAGATTGGTAATGCTACACCAGTCAACCTAGAAGCTGTCTCATCATTACAGGAAATCAGACCACCCAGTGTGGTATCATCAGCAAACTTAGTCAACTTTACAACGTAATACAGTAATTTGTGTATGATGAGTAGAGCAGAGGGGAGAGGACACACTCTTGAGGGGCACCTGTGCTAATGGTCCGTGAGTTTGAATACCTCTTGTTGATTTTCACAACTTGTGCCCAGTAAGAAGTCCAAGACCCAGAAACAAACGCTGATGGAAACCTAGCTGCAGTAGTTTGTTACATAGTCTTTTGGGAATGATTTTGTTAAAGGCTGAGCTATAACCGATGAACAGTACCAGAATGTAGGTGGCAGGTACCTCTAGATGCTGCAAGATGGAGTGGACAGAGAGATACAGCATTATCTACCAACCTACTGGCCCTGTACACAAACAGCTTTCCTGCTGTTCTGATTGTGCAGCAGACACCTGACTTCATGCGCTCCAATCACGGAGGTGGACACAGGAGGCTTCCACTGTAGACATACTCAGTTGGCAAATTGAGTTTATATCAAAACAACAGTAGAAAGCATTAAGTTCATCAGGGAGCTTGGGATCATCATTACAGGATGAGTGTTTGGCCTCATACTTGGTAATTGTCGCGGTCCCTGCCACGCACCTCTGCTGTTCTTGTCCTGGAGCATGTTCTTCAGCTTGCCTTTGTAATTAGCCTTAGCCTTCCACACTGCCCACACAAAGCCATATTTTGTGGATTTGGACAGCTCTCTATCCCTGCTCCTGAGTGCATTAATTTCCTTCCTATGTAACCTCTCTGTTGTTACCAAACACAGTCACTGTCTTGGATTGAATGCACACAGTTTCTGAGAAAAGGATGGAAAACGTGACAGTATCGGTGTGTTCGTCTAAGTCATGGCATGAGTCCTTAGAAACAGACCAGTCTGTGATATCTAGACTGTCACTGAGCCTCTCTATGGCCTGGGGAGACCACTGTTTCACCACCTTAGTTATTGGTTTTGTGTGTTTCTTTTTGATGATACTTGGGGATTAAAAAAAATTGCAATATGATCTGACCCAGGGGTGCCCAAGCTACAGAATGAAATACATCAGAAATAACACTAGAGCTGGTTCAACACTTTGTCATACCTGGTGGTATGTCTCCAAGTATCAGCACCACCGAATCCAGGTGTGAGTTTTCAACAACAATAACAAGGCTCGCTAGCTTCTCGAAAAGCACAGCATGGAGCAGTTTGCAATGTCCTGTCTGCTGTGATTGAGAATATCCAGCTCGTCTGGATATTCTCAATCACAGCTCAACACCAAGTCGTCTCAACCCCGTGTCGCCACAGCACGGCACCATCTTAAAGTGAGCAGCCAGCTGAATTTAGGTGCACCTAAATAATTATGCTAGTGTAATTATGGTAAGGATGGCATCTGAGTGAGGTGAAGGTCCTGGCTGGAATAAGCATAGGCTACACATAGGCTATGCAATCCTGATAAATCTGATGTATGTGCTTACACAATTCTAGTTATTTACCATATTAACTTGAAGCCTTTAAACATGGCACGGCTGTGGCTCAGTAGGCAGAACGGGTCGTCTGCCAGTGAAAAGGTTGGTGGTTTGATCCCTGACTCCTCTGGTCTACATGTTGAAATGCCCCTGGGCAAGACACTGAACCTCAAATTGCTCCCAGTGGCTGTGCCACTGGTGGATGTAAGTTTCTGGTGAGTAGGTTGGCTCTTTGTAACAAGGTTGGGAAAGTTACTTTTGAAATATAATAGGTTACAGATTACTAGTGACCCTGTTGAAAATGTAATAAGAAATGCAACTATTTCAATAACTTTATCAAAGTAATGCAACTTATTATACTTAATTACTTTTCGATTACTTTTCTAAATTTCTAACAAATATTTTTATCTTTTAACCATTTTCAAATGCTTAAAACCGACAGTGGTAAATGTGGGTCACTGCAGATTCAAACAAGAGAACCAATCAAAAGCATCAGAATACCATCAAACTTTACTAAATGGCCTTGATTGGAAAAGGCGAAAGAAGGCGCACATCAAAACATGCAAAGCAAGAAAGTAACAGATGACATATAATGACATTCAACATATAGTCTAAGCTTTGCACAGGAAATATTCAGACGTAACCCACTTTTGTAATCATTAACATTTCCAAAGTAACTGTAATTTAATTAAACATTTTTTTCTTAGTAATTGTTACTGATTACAGTTATTTTGCAATTAAATTACATAATTTCTTGACATGTACTAGTTACTCCCCAGCACTGCTTTGTGTGTGTGTGTGACTGGGTGAATGCTGACTTGTGCTGTAAAAGTGCTTTGGGTAGTTGAAAGACTAGAAAAATACTGTATAAATACAATCCATTTACCATGACAGTATCATGTGTACATTTGCACAGTTTGCTAATGCAATATTCTGCTTCAAATCATTGGTGATTAAATGAGTGATTAAGTGAGTGTGCAATCCTTTTTACATTTTTCATGTCAGAGTATTGCCTGTTTATATGACTGTTATAAGATTAGTGTTTATTAAGTAGTGTAATTTATCTTGTTTAGGGTTTAACAGTAAATGAGGTGATGTATTGGATAAAAGAATAAAGATTTGGAGATGCAATCTTCTTTTACTGAAGTGTGATTCAACCAGACTTATTTTCTACTCGGTATTGTCCTCTGTCAAGAAGAACTGTCAAGTCACCATCAGGTGTTGAAATGTAAACAAGTTAATACAGTGAAATGATACCAAATATGTGCCTGTTAAAGAATGTCACTTGGATGCCATGGCAACAGTTAACTAACCTACTGAGGAATTAATTTAGTGAAAGGTCAAATTAATTACACTAGTTTGGGCAAACTGAAATGGAGACGGCTGCTCACTTTACCCTGGTTTTTCAGCAGCTCGCATTACTGCAGTCCTCTGCTGCAGTGTGGTGGAGATCTGTGCGTGTGTCTTGCCAATTTCAAATAACTCTGTTATCAAATTAGCATATGATTACAATAAAGCCATTGTGTCCTAACACTCAAAAGCAACACACAAAGAAGTCAGTTAGACCTAACTTCTGGGTGGCACATATGAGAAAAAATTGAATATCAAAATCAAATTTGCTCCAGGGCCAATTTTATATTCTAGATGTGGGTATAAAATAGAAAGTCCAAAAAACAAAGTTTTATTTCTTTGTATCACATTCATAAACAAAAATAATGACATAATATATTTTTCATTTTAACTATTTTGGATTCTCATTGAGTATCAAATGAACAAATGATATACTAATTCACCACCCATGGCCTGTAGGCTTTCGCTCAAGTAAATTTATTTTACATTGACAAAGAGCTGGGCAATATGGCAAAAAAAGTACAATAAAGATAATTTCATATTAATAAATATCAGCATTTTACAGATATACAGTTGATGCTGATGATGTTGTTAGTTAATCCAGATAAAGCCTGAAGCCTAATGAAATCAGAGGGTTTATTGGTTCAGATTCACATGCAGAAAACTTTAATTTTTCCCAAGTGGGCAGTTGAGCAAAAATCCCTAAAGGGATCTATAGATAAAATGCTAAATAAATTATAACCTAAAGACGCCTAAACCATCTAAAGGCATTTAAAAACATATACAGTGCAGCAGCAAGTGTCAAGTCAACAAATCAGTGAGTACAGATCTTTGGACAGAACAACAGTAGATCATCAATGGCCGATCAGGTGGCACAACAACCATACAACAGTAAAAAAAAAACCAGAAACAAAACAATAAGCTACTCTGTGTTTAGCAGCCTTACAGCCAAAGGAATAAAAGAAAGAGCATGTCTCTTTGTCTTCCTCCAAGGGGCACGATAGTGCAGCCCAGAGGGCAACAGAGCAAAGTTGGGGGATGAAACATGGTCAGACTGACTGATTATGTTTTTAGCTTTCTGGACCACGTGTTCCTCCTGAAGAGATTGTAGTCTCTGAGGTGGACTCCAGCAATTTTTGAACACACTTTGACAATGTTGTCCAGGCTGTATTTTTGTGTTTTACTGACAAGTCTCTGAACAAGCAAAAAAAAAAAAGAATGTTAAAAGGCTTTCAATAAAAGAACGATAAAAAGTGCATAAAATCTGGATAGAAACATAATAAGAATTCAGTCTCTTCATCAGTTGTACTCTTTGTTGTGCTCTCTTTGTCTCTGTGTTTGCATCAGGCTTGAGTTGGAAGTCAAACACTGTTCCCTGGTACTTGTGTGACTCAGATATTAGTACTTCCTCCCCATGTAAAATACTCACCTTTGGCTTGTTGGCATTTTTCCTAAAGTCAGTAATTATCTCTTTCGTCTTTGATATATTCAGATCGAGAAAGTTCTCGTCACACCACTGAACGAAGGCAGGCAGGGCACAGCTGTGGTCGTAGCTGCCATCTTGACAGGTTCTGCAGCTGTCTGTACACACAAAAAGCAAAGTGGACAGAACACAACCCTGAGGAGAATCAGTGTTTGATGTGATGGTCTGAAACATGCAACCATTAAGAGGAACCTGCTGAATTCTGTCAGTTAAAAAGTTTAAAAACAATGAAATCTGGTAAGGTAAATTTAAATAACAGGCAAACAGTTCAATTAGAATTTGGGGCTGCAAGAGGGTCTAGTTCACCTTTAATCAGGGAGACGACCTCTTCTCTAAGTTTTTGATCACTGTAGAAGTAAGAGCTATGGGCCTGAAGTCATTAAGTTCTCTTAGTCTTGTCAGTTGAACTTTAGAGAATAGTTTGTCATTCTAAAAATAGAGTAACATAGTTTACATACATGCTTAATCTTCCTTAACAAGAGGTTAGTTTGCCTTGAAACTTACTAAAATAATGATGTGATAGTATGGATGGGAGGTTACTTTTTGTCGTGGAAATTCCCAGGCAAAACTTCTAAAATGCTCCCAGCTGGGTATGAAACTTGCATGGAGGACCGAACAAAACCACAATATGTGACATAGCTGTGCCTGCTGGAATCTGAGGGTCAGGCTGTTAAGAAAACAAGCAGCACATCCACTTACATTTCATCAGGGCAATTAGTTTGCACAGCACAGTTGTCACAATGTAGGTCCATCGATTACTGGATGCACAAGCATCTTTACGGGGAAGAAAACCTCGTAGTATTATGTACACATTTCTACCTCACAAGAGAAAAAAACATTCAGACTATTCGAAGTCAACCTTGTCTTTGCTTTTCAGTTTACCTCTACCTGTGTAGTGACAACCGCAAGCACTTGAAATGTTTTTAGTTTTTTTTTCATATTGTTACTGTCCATCTAAAAGCATTCCCCTGCTGTTTCAAGGCTTATGGGAAGCTCTTCAGTTATGGCGTACTTGTCCTTTCACTTCCTTTGATATTGTAGTCAGTGACCATTTTGTAGTGGACATTTTAAATCTCTTCTTTGTAAGTACTTCAAACAGACAGGAATGTGAACCAAGCAGTGATGTCACGTCTTTTGATTTTGAGGGTATTGTATGCAAAGTAAGACTCCTCGGATTGAGTCAGCTATGATGGGATTCAGCAACTTAGTACTGCAGTGAGAGTTTGTATCTGTGTGTGTGTGTGTGTGTGTGTGTGTGCGTTCATGCGTGCGTGTGTGCGTTCGCTTGTCATTCTCTCTTTCTTTTATGTTTCTTTGATGTTTAAATAAAAATGGGTTCCAGCCTTGAGCATCCTGGTCCCAGTGCTGCATTAATGTGCACTTCTCAGAGCTTTTTTTTTACTTCTTTAGTTTTGAGGGAAACAGGTTTGCCTTATCTGTACTTTGTTTTGTTGTGCTAGTTCAAAAGCAGGAAGATAAGCAGCATGTAGGCCAACTGGCAGATGCCAGGGGTTTAATTGTGGTTGTGTCTTTGAGGACCATTCCCCTCTTATTTTGCGCTCTTGTTCTAACATCTCTTTTATCTTTCTCCTTATGTTAAGTGAAGACATTATCGTTTGCAGAAGTTACTGGCATCTATGGGTGTGAATGCAGACTGCAACTAAATCTGTCATATTGACAGATGATCTTGTTTGTTTGTTTGTTTTTAGACTTATGACCAGATCAGCAGTGTTAATTTCACTGGTGAAATGTGTAATGAAAATTTTTTGTCAACGACCCTTATTTCATGACAAAGATGAGATGAGAAGAAGTTAAAAAATAGATCTTCGGCAGTTAAAAACTGAAATGTGTGTTTTGATTTCGATGATGAGACGAGACAAGATGAGAATGTAAGTGTCACGAGCAAGTGACAGAGAGACAGCGCTTGTGATGAGGGAGGAGTGAAAAGTTTGAATGACAGTAACACATCCGTCATTATGTAAACACTGTGCTTCAATGGTTTATTTCAGTTTCATTTTTCTACTCTGCATTTCTTCTTCTCATTTAACTCTCTTATAGTTAAGTGAAACATGGATAACTTTATTGGCTTAACTTTGTCATTATGATGTATGATCTGATTAAACAGTTTGATAGTGGTTAAAAAATGTCTTCAGTTGCTGCTGAATTGGTCTCTGATGAGTCCTGTTTTTACCATGATATTTTCTTTTCCACTGGGACGTGGGTTTCGCAGAAAAATGAAAAATCAGTGATGCTCTCTGTACCCTTTGTCCTAATTTGCCGGTCTACGCAGCACTTTTTCGTGACAGGTGATGGTGGTATGAGCTGATTAGCTCACCGTGCTCTGACTCGCCTCTACCAACATCAGAGTGTCTGCAGGCCACACCGTCAGTCAACTTGACGTTTGTATTTGAGGTCACAGCCTTTAAATCTAAACGTAATTTAGAAGAAAAAAGCCCAAAACATGTCGAGCACGCTCATGCAGCCAAGCCACGTGCACTCAGGTAGGACCGGACATGATGTGAGCGGCACTGGAACTCACCGCTCGCTCCCGCTCCGCTCCGCTCACATGCTGTGTTGATGTCATGCAGGCTGATGAGATGCTCCTCCCACAAGATGCTGCCCCAAAAAAGTGAGTTGCGTGTAATGTGCATTTCAGTTAATAGATCAGCAAACATAACAACCTTGCATCAGTGGGAGAGTCCTGGCCACAGATATTCAGCTAAGGTAAGAAAACCTGATTTTACACAAGGAAAAGTAGTAGGAGTGTGATGGTGTTTGATGAATTTCGAACACAATTTTCAATGTCTGTATTAGTCTATTAGAACGAAAGAGAGAACATTTTGACTAAAAGGTGACTAAAATGTAATGAATTTTGGATGAACGGACTAAATTTGTCTTCAGTTTTTGTCAACTAAAACTAAACTAATTCTATGAAGGACAAGAATGACTAAAATGTGACTAAAACTATTGCGAAGCATTTTCGACTCAACGCTAAGACCAAGACTAAATTTAAAAAAACCCACAAACATTTACACAGGGAAAATACTTTTTTATTAGTTACCATGTGCTGTAAATCATAAGGGTGCAGAATTGCCTAATATGTTATTCTTAGGGATACTTTGCTTTCTAATACTTTTTCATGGTCCCAAGGTGATGAAAACAACACCTAATAAAGATTGATAACAGTTGCAGGGGAGAAGAAACGATATTGCCTTCGAGTAGTTTATTGCTGAGATTGAATTTTTAAATGATTATTATCCTTTCTAACATTATCCAACAATTACTTCTTTTATATAATCAATGCCGAAGAGACACCAGATGCTTTGTGTCTTTCAGAAGATAGCTAGCAAGCATTTTCACATCACGTCACATCACACACACACACACACACACGCACTGGCACAAACATTTACATGGAGAGATAAGCTCAGCAGTGAAAGTGGCATTTATGCAGGTTTTGATTATGCTCCGTTTAATCCCGAGGAGACACACTGACACACACATTCATACAAGGAAAGGGACACATGCTGAGTGGTGGCCAACAGGAGGATATCAACCTGCTGAGAACACACATAATTTATTAGGAGAAATCTAATCACAGCTGCAATTGAGCTCCAACGGAACTCATGGAAATCGGCTCAGATAATAAGACAGCTTGAGGGGTGGGAGTTCAAATAGATAGCCAGACAGACAGACAGACAGTTACAAAGATAGACAGATTAATTGATGGATGAATAAGTGGATAAATATACACACAGACACAATATATGCATTTCATTAGGAAGTTAACAACAGCTCTTAGAAACCGATTTTTATCTCCTCCATCCTGTTGTGTTGTCATTTGTGAAGAACATCACACAGGCCTGTGTACAAGTGAGACAGACATGAAACGCTCTCATTTTAATGTATTTCCTTCCCATTCATTTTTCATGTTTTCACACTGGTATGTCAGGCAGTGCACAGAACGAGTAGCTTTGTGTTTTGCTCTGTTGAAGTTCTGGCACCCTCTCTGCTCTGTAATCCAACATGAGAACTGTCAAGAAACGGCTGCCTTTTGTCTCTAAAGTTTCCCGCCTTCCTCCTTTTAATGTGGAATCAGAGGAAATGTGTTAAATTATCCTCGGCAAAATTCAGTTTGATTTTTTCTTTAAATGGCTTTTTGTCAGCAGGCAATGGGCCATTTGTGTCACCTGCAGCACCTGCAGGAAGTCTTCTATTCAGACTTTACAAAACTTGAATCCTTTCATGTCATGAAACAAGTATCTTCTTCACTTTCCATGACTGTTGACTGTGCGAGCATGAATACACGTGTGTGTCTCTAGTCCGTCAGTGGGAGACTTGACCAACACGGTTTCTCACGTTGCAGCACAACCTCAGCTCACACAGCTACAGCTAGTTTCCAATAGAGCAGCCGACTGTGAAGCTCTTAGGACTTTATCTTCCAAATCACCTAAGGATAAAATTTCTTGTTTAAAAACATTCTCAGCTACTCTAAGCAATTAAGTTTTTTTCTTCACAACCATCTACACCTAGAGGCAGTGGTGCTGTATTATGACCGTGTAGCTCCAGCAGGGAGTCCAGCTAATTTAGTAGTTCACCCACCCCCTCCCATTCTACCTCTCCTCCTCCACTCCACCAACAGCACCCGTAAATTGAGGAACGCTGTAATCAGCGGTGTGACTCGAGTGGTAAGTGATGGCATCGATCGTCTGGGATTGAAGAGTCACTCCTAATATGAGCTGGCTCAGGAATGGAGTAGTGTTGAGGTGCGGGACGCCCGAGAGGCAAGGGAGGTTTTTGTAACAAGGATGGATGGACAAGGCAGACGGAGGGAAAACTGGTCTCCGCTCTCATTTGGAAACGACCGCTTCAATCAAAAGACGCCATGGTTTAGAGACTTGTGATTTAACTGTTCAATCCCTAGCTGAGGTTAGAATTAGCCTTTGAAAAGTGTTCTACATTTACAATGGAATTGCGTTCAAAGGTTTCCAAAGTGATGTACCCTTGAGGGAGCCGAGTAGTTTCCCAACTCTAGGGTTCTAAAATACAAAAATCAGATGTAGTGACTTGTTTTAGAGACAAAGTAAGATTAAGTATTATGCTTCTGGGGAACCTAATTTCTAAAATCTGCATGAAGATGAAAAAAACAAAGAACTTTATGCAGAATATTCACATCTAGTGCCACGGCTAAAGCAACAGCGTTAGCTTAAAAAATTATCAGTAGAGGAAGTCTGAGCAGTTCTTCTGATTATTATAAATACATGCTTCAGCCTGTGGTTTAGTTTGGTTTATGGACCGCGCTGTATTTATAAGCAGCAATGGCAGACATAATGTCAGAAGTAGTAAATGAGACACCTGAACATTGCACTAAAATGTGATGGCAGGACTCAAAATAATTCTCCTTTAATGAAGGTTTTTTGGATGTGGTCACAGGGATTTGTTCCCTTGTCACTAGAACATCAAGGCACTAATGTTGGGTGGCGACCAAGGGTGAAATCCTCAGACTTTGGACACAGTTTTTAAAACTACTCAAAAAATTATGCTTCTATCTTAAGTATCTTATGATCCTGACAAAGGCACTGACTACATTTTAAAATATATAAATAATAAGCACTTTTGTTTACTTGTATAGGCCTACATGTTAAATTTTTTTGCCTGGTAATGTCTGCCTTCTAAAAAACAGAGTATAAAAAAAAATAGAACGAGGAGACTTTTTTTTTTAGGGCTCTTTAAAAAAGGAACAGAGCCAATAGATGGCTTCCCTCAAAAAACCTTGATTGCCATCACCACTGCTGAATGTGTGTGAACACATACACGCTACGCTATGCGCACACACGCACGCACGAATGCACGCACAGAGTATTTTCTTCTTTTGTGGTTTTGAACCTGCACGGATGACAATTTCTGTGGGTGTTGGATTTTCCCCTTTCGCCCTTTCCCCTATGTTGAGGGGGACACGTCCCCTGGTCCCACGCGGTGATTACAGGGTGGTGACACACTCAGTTGCTAGTTTATTAGGTAAAGCTAAAACTACTGCAGGCTAACAACAACAGATCTGTAGAAAACCCTCATTAATGGAGATTACAATGTCCAGTTTTTATGGAAACTCTTTCAGAACGTTATTAAACTTTTTTTTTTAATGGGGAGGACTAAATATTTGGAACACTGCTAAAACAACATGAACTGTCTGAGTAATAAATGGATTGTTTTTCTGGCCCCTTGGTGCTTTTAACAGCTTGTTACTTGTACACACACGTAAGACTGTGTATTTGTCCACATGCTTGCATGTCTACATATTCATATCAGTCTTGGGGATGGTGTCTGCCACGCTGCATTTAGCCATGTCACACTTCAGAAGTCTCCTGAGTATAGGGGGGAAAACAAACCCCCCCCCACACACACATTCTGCATACACACACAAATAAAATCCAGAGATGTTGTCGTATATGGCATGACGGACTGGAATTTTGTGTGAATGATGTGTCAGACACACCATGTGATAAGATAGATAATGTAGTTACTTCACCTTTTTTTTTTTTAATTCAACAATTTTTTTTTTTTTAAAAGCCCTCCGAGTCATCAATGCATACAAATGAAAATTATGTAAAACAAAATCTATGGTAAGTGCTATGATAACTGAAAGCAAATCCAGCTGTTTAAAGACTGTTTTGTTCTTATTCTGCTCCTATTGTCTGTCCCTTTGTAGCTATTATCCTCAATTAAGAATAACTGGTCACCCTCAGTTGCTTGTTGATTCAAATTTACATCTTTTGACAATACAGACCTATATTTTGAGTCATGACTGGCTTAAAGATCAAAACATAAAAAGTCGAGCAAATTTATATACGTACCTTGAAGTAAAACTTCTAAAGAGGTTTATTTGAGTGCAACCAAAACTCCAACAGTCACATAAAATCTGCTCGACTTCTTTGAGAGGTGCCATCTCCAGCTTCAGATCTGAGACAAAAATTCAACCTGAAAATAGGTACCTGTCGTGCATAGCAGGCCCGCTTTAATATAAGTTGGCTAATTTGTTTGTTACTTCCAGCAAGGTGGAAAAGAGTTCAGGCGCTGCCGCAAAAGTCTTTCATGTCTGAGTTCCTAAATTAGAAGAGATCCGTTTTATTTATAGAGCTTCGTTTAGTGTAAATGTTAGATGGTTTGATTGGGGTTTAATTAAAATGCAGGCACTTGTTTTAGTGGAGTACGGGTAGAAGGGTTGGTGGGACGAGAGCTGCTGCTTCAGGTTGTACAGTGAAGTGGTAATCTGGAGTGGCAGCTGTGAGGTATCTGTGTCACCGTGTTGTGCATCGCTGTATTTCCCTTCCCCAGTGCTGTTTGTGAGTCATATTCAGTTTTAACAAGAAGAGTGTTTGAATGTGTGTGTGAGACTTTATCCAGGTAAGGTAAAAGTCCATTTCCAGATTGTATATAAAATCATTCTCTCTGACGGCAGACATTGCCAGAGGCCAAAGATAAATCCGAGTGGAGAAGAAAGTGTTACCGCTCTCATCTGAACACAGGCATCCTTATTAAACCAGCAGAGGCCGACCAAGTCAATTTATCCAGATCAATTCTGCATTCTGTTGAGCTGTAGGTAGCTGATAAAAAGCGGTTCTGTTTGGTTGGAAATTCACCGCTTTTATTAATCTCGCCGTTTTAGCCAGGATTTTATCCTCCAGTGGTTTTCATGTGCAAATTAGTATCAATATTATTCACATTGATTCTCTACTTGTTGCCTTTGAAGGCAGCTGGCTAAGTTTTTATTTCCAGTTTATTTTAAATTGCGAATTTTTTAAGCCAATATCAACTAATGTATTCACATGAGATTTGATAACTTGACTCTTATCATTAAAATACATACATTAGTGCAAAACCTATAAAGGATGGTAATGTCTAAGCACCTCACAATTCAATTCCATTTCGATTTACGGGGCTACTATTCGATGAAAACAGGACGAGACAAGCCTAGTTAAGGCCAGACCTGGATATATGGAGGTTGGAATACGTGTTGCTGAATAATGTACATATTACTGGCCTCAAGCCTAGGGGTACGGGCCTGTAGCTATTTTTCTTCACAGTCCTGGGTGTCTGTTAAGAAGTATGGATCAGAGACAAGGTACCTGTTTGCCCACAACTCGAGCGCCATGTTTATTCTTCCGTTCGCATAACAATCCATTTAAAAATTATTCCTCAAGTTTTACAACATTACCACTAACCAAAACATTTTTTTAAAATCAAAAATAAACACCTGAACACACAATATATTCTGTATCCCGAATCACTACTAATGATTACAGTTGTATCCCAGTCAAAATGTACATATCACCATTCCAACTGGCCTACAGTGTTCAATAGTATAGTTTACTGTCCTTCCTACTGAAAGTTAATGATCCAAGTGCCAGTACTGTAGCATTAGGAATACTTAAGTGGAATACCATTGCATCATTACAACGTTGAATGCATTAGAATAATTTTAAAAAAAAACAACAGTTAAATAACAATAAAAACATATCACCATGTATTTCCCTCTTACTATAGAGCTTCACCAGTCTGTTTGCATAAAGCAAAATCATGCGGTGTCTTTCTAAACAACAATTACCAGTCCACATAGCTGCCACAGATTCACTGTATTTTACAGATAACTCATAAACTCAAAATTAAACTTTTAATCAAATTGTGGATATGAATTTATACTGCACATTGTTAACTTCGAAATATGTGTCAAACAAACAATATGTATTCTTTTCGCACTGTTAAGATGTCGCCATTTTTAGCAAGGAAGTAAACAATAGGAGCTAGCTTAAAAAAAAAAACAAAAACGCTATACACCAATAAATATTCCAACATGGTCTCTAAGTGGCTGTATCGGCCATAAAACTGTCATAATGTTTAGCTGTCATCTAGGAAATACATAAACTAATTTGAAGAGTATGTACAGTAAATGTCTAAACTAACTGTTCTGTTTATTGAGAATATAAGATATTATGAAACCAACTTGCTCTGATGTACGATTTTCTTTTTCAAAATGTCATTGCTCAATATGTGAACTTTCTCTCTCTCACATTAACACAGAGTTCAGTGTAGTCTCACGACACCAGACAATCGATTGTCCGGGGACATCAAACTGCAAGGCAGTTGCGAGAACTGCTGCTTACAAAGCAACGCCCCTTACATTTTATAAAAGGAGACATCTTCCTGGAAATAGTGCACTCCACCTTTTCTCCTCCGTAGGGAAACAGACTAGAGCAGTGGTGTAGTCTACGTGATACGCAGGTATACGCCGTATACCCACTGGAAAAGGTCAGTGATTTGCGTATACTC
>JAQLOL010000004.1:2737715-2770652 GCA_029783665.1 Naso thynnoides
GATGGGGTGGGTGGGGGGGACGCTAGGGAGGGGGTGGGGGAGAGTAGGAGAGGGGCGGGGAGCGTGCGAGTATGTGTGCAGGTTGATCATAATCAAATAAAGACTTAAGATTGGCCAACAACATATACAAATTGCCCAGCAATGATTGTTCCTATGGATATTGCAAGAACACCAAAGAAAATAAGAAAACAACTTGTTATTTTTAATCATTTTTGATAGTCATCCATAGTTTTTAAAGTATTGATGTGGAAAAAAAGTCCTTCATATTATTCGTATTGTTGACTTGTTTTCAATAAAATCAATGAAACGATGATGAACGCAGACATGCATATATAGAGGCTTATATATCAAACTTTCACATGAAGAAAATACAGAAGGTTTGATGAAGTGCATGCTGGTCTAACCTAATTTGCTTTCTTCAAGCACATCTTGGTCATATATTTGCAGGCTGCATTAAACGGCCTCTGATACTCACGGGCCCCAGTACAAGTGCACTGCCTGCACTGCCTACATCTACACCTCAGCTCCGAGCAGAAATTCACCTTTGTAATGATGTCATCAGTCGCACTTAGTTAGCTCTCCAACAAGTGACACTTTTAGAATAGAACATTTTTTGTAAGCATCTCCTACCTGTTTAACACACGTTACCAATCACTTCAAGTGTAATATTAAGTTTCCAGAAATACTGAGTGCAATGAGTCATCCATTCAAATGTTACCCAATGTTCTCACTCAACATATGCAGCTCGCAGCTTTCAAAAAACACACAACCCAATAATTTAGATCAGCCTTTGAGGCGCATATTTGTAATGCACCTCACGTATTCAAAAAAATTCAACATACTCATGTTGCTCTACTGTAGTTCGAGAAATATTTAGAATGCTTAAAATGTGCCAATATTCCATTGTGAGAGGTCAGCCAAGCTGGGCTCATGTCAGTTAACACTCTTTAGAAGTTTGTAGAAGACAGAAAATCAAGGCTGAATAACCTGCGGACCTCATTAAAACCAAAGCAGCCATTTACTATTGATATAGTGGGTTAAGATTAATGTGTTGTTTTTGCTCTCGTCAGTGAAAGCAGCTTTTAAAACAGCCAGACTGAATTCATAGATCAGGAAGAAAAATAACCTAAAAGCTCAGTCCAGGGTCATAGCTACTATTACGGACACTAAGGATCTGTCCTTATTGTTAAATGTTAAATGTTTATTTTTTCATGAATTTGTTGGTTATGCTGAACCTGTCTCAATCCCAACTCAACACATACAGAGGCCTGGTCAGGAACACATTGCATCACTTTTTAAAGCATGGGGATCCCCTTTAGTAACACACTGGGCTTTCAGCTAAGTTCAATATGAGGCCATCTACAGCAATACTGGACACTCAGAGCAATGGCTTCACACGTCCACCCCAAGAGAGGGTAAAGCTGAGGGTAACACCGACCCAACGGCAACCGTTTATCACGGTTTTACATGTTTGAGAGGATTTTCGAGAAGGAGACTTTGCACATTGCATACAGATGTTAAAGGGGCTCTGAGTGTGTTAGTGACACCGTGGGGGTCCAGAACAAGCTTCTGCAGGTGTCTGCCATTAAAAGCTTAATCTGTAATAGTCTTTATTTTAAAATTGAGCATTTTTTGACCAACCAAATAATGAAGAAACACAGGCTTTAGCATTTCTGTATTCCTGTAAGGAAAGCTTGAAACACAGATTAGGTCTAAATATTTGGAATTAAACTTGCAAAAAGCATAACTGAACCTAAAAGTGGATGAAAGACAGCCTTGCATCGTGCAGCGTGTTACGCAAATCAAAAGAGCGTCCCAAAAATCAACTGTTGTGTTCTTTTGGAACAAAATTCTCTGTTTGTTCTCTCTTTGTTCTTTTCGTTATTTCACCGTGGTTCAGCAAGTTCACTGCCAAAGCACAGAACATATTTTCATACATAAAAATTTTTACATTGACTAACTGCTGAGTGTCCTTCTGAAAATACTGTAATCAAAACCGTGAGTAAAAGACATCTTTATTTTTTCTTAGCAGCAGCTCTTAGCAAGGCTGTTTCAATAGGACTGTGTGGGTGTCGCACGTCCGTCATTGGATTTTTATTCAAAGAATACTAGATTCTAATTGGTCGACAGAAATCTCCTTGTTTAATTTACCAGCTGAGCCCCACCCACTCAAACCAGTTAAGAGAGAAAAAACAAAACAAAAACAACAACAAAAAAATAAGTATACATATCAAATAGAGTCATCAATCATTTCAAATATTCAAAATTGGTTGAAATTTGGCCGATAAAAGGGCGTTCATGAAGGACAGCATCATTTTTTTTTTTTTTTTTTTTGGAGGAACCTAGAATGACTTTTGTTTTTAAATCCTTATGCAACCACCTTTTAACACTTTTCTGACCGGTGTAGACTTTTGCAGTACACTACAACAACACAACTGCAGTGAGCTTGAAGGTAACCGTAGTGACACACAGTCGCATTACAAACAGATGTGCATGTGTTTGTCCATGAGTATCGATCTTGTGTTGCTGTTCCCACCCTGGCTACCAGGGTCTCTGCCCTCTGCGTATTAACTACCTGTACATTATCACAAACAAACTAGGCATGTAAAAAAAGAGCAAAGCGACAGGCTCAATGTGAATGTGTGTGCGCATATATTTTGTTTGTGCATTTGTATGTGATGCACAGCTGTGTTTACACGCAAAATATTTGAGAGGTGTCATCTGAGCTTTGGAAACTTTGTCTGCTTCTTGTTGCACTCGCAGAACATACTGTTTGATGAGATGCTGGATCACAGAGGAATCACCAGGCTGCTCACAGTGACCAGCAGTCAGAAGCAGCAGCAGGATCTGCTCTCCTAAAAATAAAAAATACAACACAGTCTGACTCTGCAAACATGAGTGATAGAACAGCCTAAAATCTAACGCGAAGACAGACACTCATTTATTAATTCAGCCTTACCAGTAATTTATTTGCAATGGCAAGGCTGTAAATTTAAAAAACCTTAATAAGCACAAATGATCATTTAGAACCTTGCAGTTTTTCCTTTGTGCTTTTTAAAAAGTAATAGTGCATAAGACATTTATGCTTCGGTAAATGCTTTAAATAAGTCTTCAGGTTATTTGTGAGGCCCATTGCAGGCCTCCTGAATTTCATGGTGGATTGAATATTTTTCACAGTTTTAAGAATGATTACCTTCCAACCTGTAATGCTGTAGGCTTATAAACAAGTGCAGGTGTCTGCACTGTCGGGGACAGTGTGTGCTTTCCACTGCAATCAGTAAAGAAGAAGCCAGGAGGTTTTTTTAGAAACTGGAAGATGTCTTCTTAATTGTCCCGTCCGAAGCTGACAGTTTTTTTTTTTTCTAAACACAAGTACATGTTTAGTTTGTCAAAGGAAGGAAAAGAACTCCTTTAAAAAGATCAAATTAAATCTATATTCCGGTAAAATGTTGCCTCAAGTAAACTTTTCATTTCTTGCAGCATCATTATAGTGCATTCAGGGTCATACCTGTGCAGGCTTTTAACAGTTTGAAGTTTGCTGCCTAGCAGGACATTAAACTCATTGACTTCACCGACTGAAAGGCTTTGTTTAGGAATTACCACGAGAAAAGGAAAACAGATTTCATGTTTTCTTTATCTGCTTTTTTTTCGCCATATTTAATCTTTTGTTGTTGGTTTTTTTTTTAGATAAGACTTAGTTCACGAAATATGAAACGGTAAAACTCAAGAGGAGCTAAATCAAGGCAGTGTGTGTCCTGTGACTATTTGCATACTGGTTGACAGAAAAAAAAAAAGTCACCACCTCAGTTTTTGCAAAGTTTTGCGGGACTTTTATTTCAAGAAAGTCTAACTGATGATCATTTGTTCACTCTGTAATTGCATCTGTTTGAAACACCGTCAAAGTACTGAATTAATGTTCATAATGTCGGCCATAACTGCACTGTGTCTTCTCTTTTCACTACTGACTTTGTTCTCACAGGGATTTTTCTCTCCTGGAACACATGAATGTTCATGTGTCGAGTGTCTAAGCTTCAAACGAAGTAGGACTCACATTGACGTCATTCTATGAGCGTTACTCTCAAGTTGTGTCGAATTTTTCAGCATGTTAGAAAAACGTCAAATGGTTTGTCGGCACCATAGTATAAAACTGAAGATGTGAGTTCATGGATAACAATGATTTTTTCACACTTCACACCTACTCCTGGAAAGCATTTGCAGACAATTCCATTTGTGAGTAAGGGACTTACTATAAAGTCAAACTCTAGTTTTTATCATATAATATCCAACTGAATCCACCTGAATTACACTTTTTTCTTATTGTTATTTAAATCAGGGACATGGCCACTGCACAATATTGATGAAAATTAATTTGAAGGCATATTTAAAATGATTTTGGTCATTTAATTTAAAAAATTAAAAAGGCAACAATACATGATATTCAGAATGGTGCGCTGGTCAGATAATATACTGTGTGATATGTTTCAAATTTAATTTTGTGTGCTAGGTGATATTTTTCTTTTTTCATACAACCAGGGTTTGGTAGCACAGCAAACAGAAAGGTAGACAGGTAGTTTTCTAAGTGAATACCACTTCAATCCTTCATTTAATTAAAAAAAACCCCTAAAAATGACCTAATACAGAGACAGGTCATGATGGATTAATTTTTTAGGTTTTTATATATACTGAAGGATTTAAAGCTAAAACCCAGGCTCATCTTTCAAAAGCTGATATTTCTGTAAAGAATAATTGTCACTTGATAATTGCATCCGACTGTGCACAGGCACAGATTCCTCTGCATCCATTATCGCTTGAATGAATCTCGATACTTCCCATCAATCATTGTACTCTCCCACCAAAAATCCCACTGTTTTCTTTAAAAAAAAAAGGATCTTTTTTTAAAAAAAAACTTTTTGTGTGTGAAATTTTATTTGACGACAGAGCAGGTGAAACTAAAAAAAGGAAGATGATGTGTGACAGTGTTGTGGATTTAAATCAACTTTACCCCTCTTGCTACGACTCAGTTCTGTCCTAATGAAGCTACCAGATCCCACTAACAGGCTTAACGAATGTCTTAGATATCAGGCAGTAATTGCAGGGAGACTCTTCTCTCTGCCTAATTACTGATATTTCCTGCTGCATCAGTTGGACCTGCAGCAGGCAGGGAGGGAAGAAAGGGGTGGGAGGTTGGTTATTATATTCCATTTGCTGGGACAGCTCCTGCGGCAAGGCTGCATTCTCTGAAATGTCTTCCATAGGTTATTTATAATCTCTAGGAAATCGCAGAGAGGCTGAGATAGGGTGGGAGGGTGAGAGAGAGAGTTTTTGAACACAGGGAGGAGAGAACAGAAACAGAGGAGCAGAGAATAGAGCCACAGTACAGTGTCAGTGTTAGTGAGGCAACACTGTGTGTGTGAGTGTGTGTGAGTGTGTGTGTTCTGTACATGTGTGAGGGAGAAAGTGAGGTCTGGGAGCTCAGTCTCTGTTTCTCCTTTTAGCCTCTTAAGTCCTTCAACTTCAAATCAGTTTCCCATCAATACCTCTGTACTCTGTAATCCTCGCTTCCTACCCTCTATCTGTCGTCTCCTTTTTCGGTCTTCTTATTCCTGGCGCACGTTAGAGGATTTTCAAATCTTGATTAATTAAAAAAGGGGAAGACAACATAACAAAAAACTTCTGACAAATTTGACTATTTTAATCATTAGAGGGACAAACCAGATTAAGTCAAGACACCAGAACACAAACTTGGGGTTTATAAAATGATCAAAACAAAAGAAACTTGTGTGCCTGTCATTGTCATGCTGCCTTTTATGTGCTACAATCTGCACCAAAATAAAATAAATAATAATAATAATGTAGACAAAGTTATGGTGGAGTCAGCACGGCTCATATCTTATGCAGGACCCGCTGGAGGCGAGTTGAACATCGAGTTTCATTTGGTGTCTAACGGGGGGAGTGCGGCGTAATGCTACCAGCAAACGAGTACGCTACATCCACTTAGAAACACACCAGCTCAGCCCGCTTATTGGGTTTTGGCCCAATATCCATCAGTTTAAAAATTTGAATAACATTTGAAATTTACAATCTTCTATATGATTTTCCATTTCATTTCATTTCATTATTTTGTCTTATCCGTTGGCCGATTTACTCTTATGACAGGGAAGTTATTTTGTTTCTTTTTGCACTAAACAATCAGTACTGATTAATATATCTGACCTGCTATTAGTTTTTGGTCAACATGGAAGCTCTGATATTGGTTATGATGAATAAGAGGAAGAAATATGTCAATTTCCTCTTTATGCTGCATTGCATCCAAGCTTGTTGTCATGTTCCTGGCTTCGCTAGAGAAGGTGCTGTTCCCTTGGTTTTAACCCGATACTACATCATGTTCCTTGGTAATAATGCATAAACACATTTTTTCACACAGTGTTCTGATCGGCGGGGTGCCAATTTACCAACAGGAAAAACATCCAGGAACTGTTACAGTCGTGAAAAAGTTGCATGGAATAACTTCAAAATAATCAACAGAATGAGGTGCAGTGCTAGCTGTGCTCGGTGAAGCTAGTATATCACAAGCCAGCAACAGCTTTTCACACTAATGTGAGAGCGAGGCAGCCAGCAGGAGAAGGGGGCCTGTCCACTAATTAACACCCAATGAAGTAAGTTTAGTGGTGGACGTGCAAAACAAACAGCCTTCATCTAAAAGATGATCGCTAAAAACTTTACTGTCCCATTAGGAAAGAACATTATCAGAAAACCGAAGAAAGTACTTGATGCAAATGCAAATGAGCTGCACATTGTCACACAGTCTATCATTATGCCAAAGTTCTCCATAATTATGAATACCAAGTATTAATAGTAGAAGTCACAGAAATGAGCTTCCAATTTTATTAACTGTCATTTCTATTTTTATGTCTTTGTTTCCATGCATCTGTTTTATATTTCTTCCTTTGATGTCCTCATCAGTGCTCCTTTTTCTCTTTTAGTTGTTATTTATTTGCTCTTTTATGTCACTATTTGTTGATTCCCACCATCCTTCCGTCTTTTCTTTTGTCTTTTTTGGTCTTTTGTGTCAGAAATGAGTGTAAAAAGAAAGAAAAGAAAGTATATATCCACCTATATTTTCTAATGAAACTCTCTGGAACTCTACTGTGCCTATGAATACCATCCATCCAAAAGCTCTTCCTGTGTTGTGTTCAGTGTTTTGATGTTGGTGTTGGAGAGCACTATCTGCAGCAACATCTCCCACCGGCGTTCGCTTGGGTTCGGATCTGCTGTGAAGTGACTCTGAAAGCTATAGCATTTTTTTTTCTTGCTCTGCATCTGTTGTTTCTTTACCAAGAGTTTTGGTTTTCAGGTCAGGAACGCAGACGGAAACAGTTCAGCATTTCATATTTCACATGTGACTAAGTTTCAGTTTAGAATCAGTAAAAAATTATTTCTTCTTGGCTGTAATTTCAAGTTTACATGATGAACACAGAACTTGCTTCCTATCAAACATAACAGCCAGGTGGCAAAAAAAATTGCACTGAGCTATTTTTAATATGTCTAATCGATAGCTAAACTGGTTCAAACCGGACTTGGTGAGCATGGAATGATGAGCAAGGAAAACCAAACTAAAGATAGAAAATGCTCACATGACCATATGCACTGAAACTGTACAAACTGAGATCAAGCTGCATACATCATATATCTTCATACGCTCAAACCTATAAATTCCACGTGACATTAAACTATAACAATAGATTTGACTTGCAGTACAGTTGCTTTGCCCAAATTAAAAGTGACAGACAGTGGATCCGTTAGTCTAAATTTAAACGATATCCGAGGTGACAGGAGCTGCTGAAGGATAATTGCTGGAGAAGTGGGCTCCCTGGGGAGGTGTGTTTTCTCGTAGCCTTTATTCTACCTACACAGCGAGAGATTTTATGTTCAACCCTATAGCTTGTCAACAGCCTCCAGCAAGCCTCTGCTTCTGAGCCTCTGTAATGAAAAGTGATTGAAACACACCCTGGATAAAAGTAATTCTCCTTTCTCACTGCTATGAACTTTACACAGGTTTCCGCTATGTAAGCCAGGAGATGATGCACTCGATAATTCAATATTTTCAGCCTCTGCACCGCCAGTTTTTTTTTGGTCGTGGCCTTATTCATGCACTGCCAACTCATCTTATGCCACCAATTTTACATTTTAGATATGAGAGTTCTTTTTTTGAAATAAGTACATTTGGCTGTCAGTAAAGTCAGTGATTTTCACTTGGTAGGATTTCTTTGAAGAAGTAAAGAATGTCCAGTGACCAGAAGTCAGAAGCTAATGTCAAAAAAAAAAAGAAGGCAAAAAAGGATTTCTCATTTAATTACAAGCCAAACTACCAGGACATTATATCTCTTCTAATAAGATCGAGATGTTAAAGTGTCCCTGATGGGTTTTAGACCTCTAGGAGCACTTTGGAGTTGTTTTTTGTGAGTGCTGCTTTTTTTTTTGTTTAGTGAAACAAAACGTGGATTGGAACGAGGATGCGTGTAAACGTGGATGTGGACACACTGTTCTATCAATGATGTTACGCCGCATTCCAATGCTTTCGCATAGCCAGCCCTTCATAGTATTGAAGAGATTATTAATCTGCTAAAGGGTAGAAAAAAAAACAACCTCTGACTTGTTTGAATTTCTTTAAACTAATGACAGTTATCTTGGGTGGTGCAAAGTCGAGATGCAGCAGCCCCGTCTTTGCAGAAAATATCACACAGAGAGCAGAAGCTGAAGAGAATGCCAACTGAAATAGTCATCCAACTGCAGGCTTGTATCAAAACTGTGCATTCAGTGAGTCAGTGTAAACTCCAGTGATTTACAGGTAGCAGTAACATGCCAAGATATGCTGCCATACAACAGCAAAGACAGAAAAGAGGAAGACTGCAAGTTAGTAAACATGGATGTAAACAATGCTGGATTTAAAATACTTTAAATCTGTAATGAAGATGTCTTATGAAAAAACATTTTTCTAAAACATTTTAATACATTTTTTCAGACATCAAGGGTACATGGTGAGCTCTGGTGAGGAACAATTAATGTAAACAAATTAATGTTTATTTAAAATTAATGTAAACAAACATACATGTATTTGTTTACTTAACGAACAGGAAAACCTTGCAGTACATACAATATGGCACATCTGGATTTTAAACCAAGACCTTGCAGTTGGCAGACGTGCTAAACTCTGAGCCAGCTGATATCTGATGAGGTGCAATGCTGACTGATGAATCCACCACTTTGATTTAGACTGAGATCATCAGCTATTGGACGGATTGCAGTGAACTTTTGTACAGATGACCGTGGTCACCAGACGATGACTTCTGATGCGGTGACTGTCTGAGTTCCTCCTCTGCAGATCAGATCTTATTCTTTGTCTAGTGAAACAAAAATTGCTTCAGGTAGTCACTGCCTCTATAGGATGAATCTCTTTTCATATAGTGCCATCATCCGGTCACAATTTCAATTTAGCCTTGGCGAGAGGTGACGTCGGTATGAGCCGATTTGCTGTTGAAACAAGTGACGTGCCTAAAACTAAAACTTGCTCGAGTCAAGCTGAGATGGACCAGTTTACTCTGTTACAACTTTCCTCGCAACCATTTCATCCCGTTGTGAATCTTTGGTGCAAACTGGACTGAAAAGAGAGAGCGACAACAAACCACATTACATGCAAACTGGAGCAAAAACAGGGAGGGAAGGGTGCAGCAGAGTTGCTTCCCAAGGAGTCTCACGCTACAGTCAGCTTGATTTCCAAATGTTGCCAACTAGAGCTTTGAGTCGACCAAGAGACTCAAAATTGAAATAAGATGTTTTGTTTTGTAACTTTGGATCTAAACACAAGTGTAAGTGTAGTCAATGATCTTTAAGAGGAAACCCTTGCATTGCTCAGCATGAATAGGATGTAATCGTCAGCTCTAGTTAATCTAATCCGTTGTCTTGGGAAGACTAACTCTGAGTATATGTGCAGTAACATTATCTGACTTACTCACACCTAGTGTTTCAATTGTTTGACATTTGTGCTGGCTCAGTCTGAGGTTAACAGGGGTTGATACGTGGATGATTTCATTTGAGATGACGGCGGGGTGCAGAAGTTTCAGATGCCTTTCACACAACTTTCATCCTCCATTTTCAATTTCTCCCTTAGCGTGTTTGAATGAATCAAGAGTTTAGTGGTTGGAGCAGTGTTAGACCCCACTGTGAAGGTCATCACTGTGTCCGATAAAAGTAGCGCGAGAAAACTTTCCCTCCCTCGCCCTCTCTGTAATCTCTGAGTGAAGGAAATGCCAGCTGCCAGACTCATTTGGAGAGATAAGGCCATGGCCCCAAATGCACCTGCATGGCCACCCACAGCAGAATAACAGGGAAAGAATAAATATGCAGATGATAAAAAATGGAGGGAAAGATTTAAAAAAAAATATCCCTGCACATGGCTCCTTACTGTGAGATCCCAGAGAAACTAGAACCAGGTGTAAAGCATTTTACTTTTGCGCTTGTGTTTGTGCATGTGTGTGAGTGTGTGTGCGTGCATGCTGGCTGTCAAGTCCTCACTGGAAGTCCCAGTTGGCAGGGTGAAATGGATGGCCCCTGCTATAGATTTTTTGGCAGACAAGTCCCCCTACAACCATCTTACTGTATATCTTATTACCAACAGCCTCAGACGCTTAAATTGATCTTTATCAGTGTGAAAAAAAGAAATCCCCCATGGCATCGTTGACCTTTATGGTACTCACCTCTCATTGGTGAATTTTTTCTCCTGTGAGTGTTGTGTGTGCATGTGTGTAAGCGTTTGTGTGTCCATTGCAAGTGGAAGCTCCGGGAGGCACACCAACAAGCCTGATGGAGAGTAATTTTTGGAGCAGTTGCTGTAGTGAGCATGTCTGAGATGATAGCCCTCAAGTTAGGAGGGAATGGGATTTTTTTTTTTTTTTAATCAAAAATTGAACCAGGATCTTCTGCTGAATTTCATCGGAGTAATCCCCCTCCTAAGAGCTGTCATTAACATAAATAAATTGTCACTGCCATGGGCTTTTTTTCACCAAGAGAAGAAGTTGTGCTTGTGTTGACAGTCAAATTATTTTCTGTGAATTGCTGATGAGTGGTTGAGACATTTCTTTCTCCAGCTCCACGTACAGTTATTCAGTGTTGACAGATCACTTACAAGCACCCAGAGTATTGTGTAGGACTTTCATGGAAAGTGGAAAGATGTTGATGCTGTAAACATTGAACCTAAACTACCAACCATCAATCACTTTTGCTGTTTTTGCAGAGATTCTGTTGGACCTCTCATTTAAAGCAAGTTTGCCAGGAATAAAATCAGTCATCTCTATCTTTTTACCATTTAATCACCAAACACAGCTGCAAAATGCGTATCATCTCTCTGTAACTCAAACATGGTGGCCCAACGTGTATCATAGTAATCGTTCTGGGTGAGGTCACAGAAAAAA
Organism: Naso thynnoides; assembly: GCA_029783665.1. Lineage (NCBI taxonomy): Eukaryota > Metazoa > Chordata > Actinopteri > Acanthuriformes > Acanthuridae > Naso > Naso thynnoides. Next base: position 2,749,184 of record JAQLOL010000004.1, read on the forward strand.
GCAGACATTACAAATCCCATCATTAAATTAAAATGCATAGTGCTGTTAACATCAGTCATGTGGAGAAAACTCACAAGTAAAGATAAATTCATCCGTCCACTTCAACTCTCACCGCTAGAAAAAAGACAAGTCAAAGTCAAATCAACTTGTTTTAAAAGTGTTTTATAAATTAACAAACGGTGAGAGAGAGAAACTAAAACCACAGGAGTAAACAAGAAGACATAACCTATATATCACAACATCTCACAACACATTAATGCTGCATTAAATATTTTTGACCTCATTAAATGCTTTTGACCTTTGAGGGGCAGCAGGATGAACCATAAGCAAACAGTTGCGTTTCCTGATAAAGTAATTATGACAACACGTAAACAAATTGTGTCTATTAACACAGCCAGCATACTCAAGGCAGCGTTGTTTCGGGCACTTTAGAAAAGTCACTCCCCTTTATGGTCTTTTCTGGTCTCCCATAACTAATGAAAAAATCTGCTACATCTGATGATGAGGTTGGCTGGAGTGGCGTAAGGTGGCATGGTGGTACAGTGGTGAGTATTGTCACCTCACAGCACAAAGGTAGCAGGTGTGTGAAATCTGCATGTTCTCCCCGTGTCTGTTTAAGTTCCTTCTCAGTACTCAGTTGTCCTCCCACAATCTAAGGACATGCAGGTTAGGTTGACTGGTGACTCGAATTTGCACGTAGGTGTGAATGTGAGTGTGAATGGTTGTATGTCTCTATATATCGGCCCTGTGATGAACTGGTGACACATCTACCCAATATCAGCTGGGTTTGGCTCCGGCGACCCTGCAAAGCATAACGCTTTAGAGCTTTAACTGACCCCACACTACGGAGCAGGAGTTTTCAAACTCAGCATTTAAAGGTCTGCATCTGTTTTCTATGTAAAAATTAACTTATCCACCAAACCATATTTTTCAGCCGAAAATCGGGGCTAAGAAGTGTTTAGTTGTGTTTTTGATTGATTCAGGTCTTAATCTTGACAGTTTAGTGCAAATTAACAGACTTTTCCATATTCCGTTATAAATGTGTGTAGTGACCGCCATCTGCTGGTTGAAACACTGCTATTGCAAGGCAATTTGTTGATGCATTTTAATTGGTTGATAAAGTAAAACGTGATGTCACAAGTGCTATCTTCAGGCTGAGACCAGTTGCCGGGAAACCAGAGGATTCTAGATGCATTTTTTGGAATTTCAGGAGTGAGACACTGCAGCCAGAACTCTGGGGGTTCAGTGACACTTTAAGGTCAAAGGTCCGGCACAGGAACGATTGGTGATAGGCATATGTCTTATTAAACTTGCTCATAAGTTTAAGGCAGTCTGAGACAAAACACGTTCAGTTTTCCTGAATTTCTCCCACACCCTCTGTCTCTCATTTCCTCTAACAGAGCCTCAGCTATCATTCAGAACACTCCTTCACTACCTCTGCAGCAGAAAAGGGCTTTTTGTTGTCGCCCAGTAGCCTGGCAAGACTAGCCAGATCTCGCAAGCTTCACATTTTCTCGCATGTTGGTCTCCCCAGGCTAGTTTCCCTTCCAGCATTGGGACCATTCAGAGAGAGGCTTCAGTAGCTTCTCTTGCTGTGTTATAGATCTCACAAACAACTTGTTTATTAATTCATAGGAAGATTTGAACAGTCGTTGTGTTTTAAACATTTCCGACACATGGACTTCGAGCTGGATTTAGGCAAAATGATTGCATATTTCTGTGCCCGCTCTTCTTTGAAAACTTGATTTTCTCAGTCAATTTTTCTTTTCTTTGCACATTTGGATGATGACGTACTCACCACGCTGATGATGTAGCGTACCTTGACAATAGACACAGTTTCGCTTTCTCGTGCATGCAGTACAGCAGCAAGGACAAAATGTAAATGCCTGTTAGCCATTAGCTGGCTCAGTAATTTTGAATGGACTCCCGTTAGCTGATCTTTGAACTCTGTTGATGTTGAAAATCATAAACTCTTCGGCTGTCGACATCGCCATGACAACGATGTTAAACAGTGAAAACGGCCAGGATCTCTGTAACTAACTCTATCTCTCTTTTTTCCAAGTAGGAGACGAACACTTCATTACATAAGGGACAATGTATAGTGAGCCGGTGATTAATTGTAAGGGGAATTCAGTGAATTTCAGTGAACTCCGTTTAGTATAAATGTCAGATGTGTGGTGCTGTGTCTCGACTGATGGGCTAGTGCGTGTACTATAATGTTGTTGTATTATTTCAAATGAATGACATTAGTGGTTATGTGTGTGGTCTCCCACATTTCAAATTCTGTTAAGATTTGAAAAATCTTTCAACGTGCACCAGGCATAAGGAGAGCTGCAGAGCTGGGTAATTTTTTGTGGGTGGGTCACTATGAACGCCACATTTCACGTTACAAATAGTGATTTCATCCATTATCCCTTTAAAGAGAGTCTGTAAAAATCAGTCACCTGTAATAAGTGACCATCATAAATGTAGTTTTTCATAGAAATTACACTAAATGACTGCTCCATTACAATCTGTGCTGCTGATTGTGCTTCACCGTTCTGAGCCTTTGCCTTACACATTTTCTCCTAATTTTCTTGTCTCTTTAAACATTAAACTGTGTGGAAACCACCTTGTTAGAGCGGCAGCGTTTGTGTGAAGAAACTGCAACTTCTTGGATCTGTTAGACAGGACAGTGTTCACAGCACTTCTGTAGGTAGACTGGAGACTTGCGGAGGTGAAGGTGTGAAATTAGCTCTCCCTGGATGCAAATGGCTTGTTTTTTTCTCACATGTGCTGTTGTGAAACACCATGATGATATAATACCTGAGAAATAGATGCTGTATTTGTGATCGTCAGAAGCTGGCAGTGATAACAAGCGTAGGCGCTCTGTTACGATGATGATTTTTGTTTTACCTGTTTCTTTTTCTTTTTGGTGCACTGCTGCATTGAAATCAGCTCTGCACACATTCACGACATTTAAGCCAGATCTGCTTCTCATTTATCTATATGTTGTAACATTTACTGAGAATCTGAGTTTTTCAATGTATTGTGGCCTTTTCACACCAGCTCACGCACTATTGGACCTTTTATGTGTTCTCATTTTGTTCAGATGAGTAATAATCTATAAAAATTATACTTATTTTTTGTTCATAATCATGTCTTTTAATACTACCATGCTTGGTAGCATACAGCATTGTTTTACTTTACAGGAGACTTTTGGGAGTTAAATTTGTGACATATAGTAAAGTGAAAAATACATAATATAACCTTACTAAACCAAAATAGGAATAGTTATAAAGTAAAACAATGCCATATGCTACCAAGCATAGATAAATATATACAGCTGTGCATTCGTTTAAATTGATAGGCCTGTTGTTTTTACAAGAGCAAATGAAATGTAAATTGAAGCTGTCCATGAAAACTTCTATACATCCAGAAAATACTCTCTTGCTTTAATTTGAATCTTTATCTTGACCTTCTTGCGAGGGAGAAATGCAAATTAGATTTCCAGCTCTGGTATTATAATTTTTAATTAAAAGGCTGAAATAAAAAGAAAAACACAAGCGTGCAAAGGGATAAAGTCATGTTCTCCATCTGTAGAATGTTAAGCGTTTATGAATGCTGTAAAATAGAATGTAAAATAATAGTTGCTGAATTAAACATTCAGACATAAACTCTGATCTTCCTGATCCTGTGTAATAAACACAAACACAAAGAAAAGTTCTTCAGTCAAAAAGGAGTTCTTGTTGTTGTCGGTGACAAATATTCAGGCTTGTAAGGTCTCAGGCAGCGCTGGCCTTTTCTAGTCGTGCTTCGTGTTATTTCTCATCCACCAGCAGTTCTAACTTAATTTCACATTCAGTTGTCTCTCTCCTGGATCTCGGGTTCATTAAAGCCTCCTAGCGCTCCTCCCGTACAGGAATGCAACAGAAACAGACTGAAGACCACCTTCAGCTAAAAAACATTTTGCTACACTACATTACTCTGGTCTTTAGTACCAGTTGAGCTCACACCGCTCAGCGTTATAGCCCACAACAATTCACAGATCTGTGAAAGAAAAGTCAGTGGTGTAATGTTTGACTGTGAGGCACGTGGGAGGAAAAACATAAAATGCTTTTGGCTTAAAACTCTCAACAAACCCAAAGTATTGTACAGCTGATGAGCAAATAGAAAAAGAGGAACTGGACACAGAAACGGAGAAGCAAGTGTGGACAAACTAAAGAAAGAAGCCATATCTAGGTGTTAAAAAATATGTTGATTGGTTACATTTTCATCCCAACAGTCTGGTGGAAAATAAATCAATTTTATTTTGTGTACATTTTTACCCTGCAGTTCAGCTTCTCTAAAAATTCCATGCATTTTGGACTTTTTGTTGCATTTAATTCACATCCTTTGCCGATGATCAGTAGCCTACCTGTGCAAGTCTAATTTCTTGTTTCTGTTGGATTAGAAAGAACAAGTGACATAGCGAACCTGTCTGCCAGGCTTCAAGCTAAGGGCTTATGTCTGAACTACACCAGTTCAGACTTATCAGGTTCCTATGAGGAACAGCCAGCAGCTGCAAGCATTATTTACGAGTAACAAGCAGCGTAAGAAGTGACCGTTCATAAAAACAACAATGGGAGCTTAGCTTAAATGCTGCCATCGGATCAGTTACATCAGAACTGAAGAGTATTTCTTCATTGAAAGAAAAGCAAAGACCGGCACTGAGGACACGTGTGGAAAAGGCTAGGGCTGTCAAACGATTAATTTTTTAAAATCAGAATTTCAATAGTTAATCATGAATAATCACATTTTTTCTCACATTTAAAATTATATTATTTTGCATTTCAAAATATTTTTTAAGTCGTTAACAATGTAAAGTAATTCTTGCACGAGTCTGGTGCAGTAGCAAGAAAGACGTTTGGGGGGGGGGCACAGGCAGAGCTCGTCCACTGCTAATTAGCTTAGCTCAAACACTGGCAGTCAGCAGAGGTGCTAGCCTGCCTCCATGCAAAGTAATCAAATAAACTTTCCGACAACTCTAATCGGTCCTGAGTGCAAAGTTGTTCTTAGACTCACATTAGCACTTTACGTAATTTCAATTTTTTAACAGATGTTTTGTTTTGTTGACCTACTTACAAGCACATCCGCTGTGTTTTGCACATGCGCCCTGCGGTGTACCTTTGGTTAACCTTTGGTACGTATTTGATTCTAAATTACACCTGTGCTAATCTGTGCCTGCCATTTTCCAAATAGTTTTCCAAAATGTACTGTGTAAAAAAACATCTGGCATAACAGGTTACTGTTGATATGGAATGTTAAAGTAAATTAGGCTGTAAAGGTCCGGTAATGAGTGTGTAATGTGTCTGTCACCCTAAAGACTGATTTGACTAATAATTCTCTTAGTTTGTCACTCTTGAAGATGACACAATAAAGATTACTGTGGCAAGTTCCTTGACCATGTAATCCTATGATTTTCAGTGATAATTCCAGGCTGCTTAGGATACAGTACCATTGATAACACATTAAGCATAATGCTTCTGCCGGTTCAGTATTTTCTATGTGGTTATTTAAGGTTTAACAGGCTTATTCGCTCATTATAGTCTCATCACAAGTTGGTGTGCGGTGAGTAGTCTGGTGCGTAATGGCTGCCATGCATCACCCAGGTGGGTGCTACACACTGGTGGTGGTTAGTTTTCAGATTCAGATTCTTATTGTTGCATCTTAGATTTATATTCACATAGGAAAAAACCCCCCCAAAAAATCTTAAATCTTGCCCTCCGACCTGTAGCAGCTCAACAATACAATAAACAGCACACAAAGTAACATCCCCCCTTCACTGTGGAGCACTTTGAGTATCTAAAAAAACTTCTAGATAAATCCATCTAACTATATTGTTATCGACTGAAGAAAAGAAAGAATGGTATATTTCACTTCATATTCATGTACAGTACACATTGCTGCTGGGAAAACTGTCGAAATGATAGAGACAGTGATGCATCGGAAAGGCTAATGAGACAGAAAATGTGAAAGGTTAAGAAAGTGAGCTGATGAACACGTAGAGAACATGCAGAGAAACACACTGACAGACGGACAGCATTACTGGGCCCTTCAGCGTCCATAAAGGAGATGTCACTAATGGGCTTGTCAGGCCGCGGTCTGCAGCCTTAATCAGCAGTTAGACAAACAGCGTCTGCTCGCAGCTCTCCATGCGCCACATACCCCTTTAAACATAATGCTTTCATCAAGGCTTAGTGAGCCTTGTCTGCTGATACTGCTGCAGAGAACTTCTCTGTGTGTGTTGGCTGGTGTAGTTTGGTGGGCTGAATGAGGCAGCTTAAAGGCCCCTCGCCCAGCGAGAATTGACTGTGAAGCCTGCAAAGGTAAAAGGTTAGGGGGGCAGGGTAATGCTGCAGATGTATCTTGGCATTAAATCAGTGTTGAACTTCAGGAGAACTTTAAGTTTTTTGGTTTTCCGGCTATGATGTAGGGCCAGATATTTTACGTCATCTTTATTCGTTGATCCATGCCTCAGGAAGGGGCTTTTTTTTCTGCGATGCATTGACTCATGCATGCCAAAATGCGTCTCGAACTTTCACAGTTAACACATTTATTTGAAAAATTCTTTCCATCAGCTTTAAATGCACCCTCTTTTTGATGATATTTCAGCTTTTGCACGACGACCTTTTGGCATTTTTTGCATGGGCTTCTTTGGTGGGTTTGAAACATTCTGTACCATGGCCAGAAAGCAATCTGCTGTATAACTTCGTTTACTACCAAAAGTAAACATCACTGACAAAAAAGGAAATCTATAATGAAAAATGGTGGTTTTGCTGCATACCTGAAAGTTATTCTAAAACTACATTTTATGTTTTTTTTTCTGTGCAGAGAGGACTGACCTATGATTTCAGGGTAAAAATCTGATATAGGAAACTGAAGCGAGAGCAACCAAATTCACGGAGAACACATTACCGCATGTGGAGACAAATTGTTAAGCTCACTCAACATGCATCATTTGGCTTTCATTGTATTAAATGGGGAGCCTGATGGTTTCCCTGCCGCAGATCATTGAAAAACACTTATTTATCTTTAAAGGATCTCTTCATTTACAATGTAGATTCAAAAGCACTGAAAATGGTAAGTATTATTAAATAAAATATTCATGATTTAAGCAAGCGACAGTCACAGTTAGTCAAATATGTGTGCTTTAATTGCATTCAGTAAACACCGTGCAGATGCAGACAGGGAATAAGATGAGTGAGAGAGGGAACATGCAGAAAAAAATCCACTGGCAAAAACTCAACAAGATTGTTGCAGGTATGTGTTTGCATCTCACAAGTAGTCTGCCAGGATTTCTCATACTTTGATTATATTTGTGTTTGAATGTGTCCTGGCAACACAAGCAAGCATCCCAATAACTGTTAATTCATTTTACATGATATAACCTGTGTCCAGCTGAGGTACGTTCACTATAAACCACAGACAAGAACACACGCAGAAACGCAAGTAGAAATTGTTCTTATGCAAAAGAACTAAAACATTGGGGGTTTTGGTGTGTGTATGTGTGTGTGTGTGTGTGTGTGTGTGTGTGTGTGTGTGTGTGTGTGTGTGTGTAGCATCCTCTCCGTGTTGCCAGCAGCTGGTAAAGAAAACATGCTGTCCGTGGCTTTTTAAAATCTCAGTCAGGTTTTATGTGCATGCAACATTAAGCAGTGCCAATCGAATTTTCACGTACTTTGAGTTCAGAAGCCGCAGCTTGGAGATCGTTCGGCATATGTGGCCTGTAGCAAACACAGTGAACCTTCTCATAGTTTGAGAGGCATCAGTCGGCATCATTCACACATAACGCCTCTACCAACCGCACTGCATCCTTGTGAGCAACACTGATGGAAACTATTGAAAATACCCAGCAGCTAAACAGGAATTGTTGTGCTGCAGTATCATGTTGAATAATTCCTTCAGCTGTTTGAAATTTTAAATATGTTTTTTTTCCCTTCTCTATTCCCATGTTATTTATTCCAAAAGAGGAGAAATCTACAACAATTTCACGAATATACCATCAATTAGATAATCAGCTATGTGTCTTCTAAATATGTAATTTATGAAGAATGAAAGTAAAGTATGTAGACAGCTTGGTTATAATTGGTATTTGATGCAGAGTATCCCTTTCTCACCAGTAAACAGATTAGCATTTACCAGTATAGAATCAAACAAATTACTATAATCTGTTTTCCCAGCTTTACTCTTTCCTTAGTATTTGGTCCTCAATGCAAAGCTGATGATAAATTCCAGGTTAATAAGCTGTTACTAAAGTAAATCGCTGGTTTGTAAACTGAAACGATGGGGAAATGTGTTTTGCCCGGTTGAGGTGCGGGTAAGCCATTTAACAGCAGTGTTTTGGTGTCTTGCTCAAAAACACTTCAACCGTAGTGGCCACATCGGGATCAAACTCAGGCCAAATCGATGACGTCATCAAATCATGCAGTGGTTCTTACCTCAGTCATTAAGAGATGAATTTAAAGGTTCAGACACGGCATATATTTGTTCATAGATGTCATTAATACATGCAGCTTCCTGAGAGTTGGTGCCGATCGTCTTGTTGAAGCCGATAATTGTGCTACTGACATGGATTCACATTGGAGTTCAAGTGTTGTTACACTTCCATCATGCTAATGCATATCCTTCTAAACTACACACACACACATTCCACTCTCTGTCATCTAAACTTATCAGTTTCTTTCATGCACGTACAAACACAAATTCATGCTGCTTCTGCCCCTCCCTCCTTTTCACACGCACAAACACAGCGACAAACAAATGTTTTCCCTTTGCCTCGCCTTTTCGCTCATATCCTCCACACAGAAGCAATCGCGCTGAATCTCAGCGTGGCGTTGCAGCTATGGGAAAGATGCATATTTATTAACAATTTTCTTTGGCTGGATATGGGCAGAGCGTCACCCTGCTGCTGTGAAATATCAGGTGCGAGCTGCATGTGGCTGCCTGCGAAGGTGTCCCTTCAAACATGCAACCACATTCGCGCGCACAGAGAAAAAACTGCACAACGCAACTAAGAAGATTTGCCCGTCACACAGATTTGTTTTAGCACTCTGATGTATTCCATTTTGCAGGTTTGAAGTTCAGAATGTATCATGCAGACTGTACCCGGAGTATTGTTTATCTGTGTCTCATTCAGTTTCCTCTTTGCTGCCTCTAATTCTGTTTATCGTTTTTCTCCTCTGCATACAATAGGCGCGATCCCTCCAAAACTCCCTATTTTAATGCAGTTTTCCATCTCACTGCGTTGCCATTCACTAAGCTGCTGCCTGCTTTGATTCCCGACATTCTCAGATCAGCAGGAGCTCATGATTATGTTCCATAACCATATGACGTTCATCTCGGCCAAGCACATTTAAAAGGTTAGGTATGATTTGCCCTGCTTTTGTCTGCTGAACAGCAGACCGTGCACATTCATATCTCTTGTCTCCAAAACATGCTGCCATGTCGGTTATGCACTAGCATCATCTAGTGGCTTAAAGCGGGTACCTACCAATTGTTTAAGGCAGTAAAGTCATGGGGAATAGTAATGTTTTTCACAGGATGGAGGAGAGATGGGTTCATGCAGGGAAACGCTGAAGCACAGGGATTTCGAGTTAGGCATTTAGTTTAAAAGCTTCTGTTAAAAATGAGGCTTATGGTGTCAAGGGCTAAAATCATAGCGCTTTGATCACAAAGATAAATGATGATTTAATGAGTCATCGTTTCACATAGGTGTCTGATGAAAGGCAATATAATGGAGAGGATCCGCAGGCTTGCGGAGCGCTGGAAATGAATACTTTCACCTAAAAACACGGTAATATATGAACAAACATCTGAAAATTGCATGTTCACGTTGATTTCTCTCTCCCTGTGTTTCTCTTTTTCCTCTTCTCCCACATACACACACACATTTACAGACTTGAGAGTATATTTTTGTAAACAGGAGGACTGACTTTAGTCAGTCAGTGGAGGATGAACAGGATTTGTCTCTCATTGGCGAGTGTGGGAGGACAGGATGGATGAAGAGGTATTATATGAATCTGAATAGCTCTGAGCTCCATCTGTTGTGTTCTATAGAGATGATGAGTCATTCCACTTGGTACAGCATGGGTCAAAGCTACCCCAAATCCCTAGCTTCATACCAACACACACAAAACCCATGGATGAACAAATAAACTAACACACGCTCATGCTGCAAGTTTCCCATCATGCCTCTGTCCTGTGTTTACAGTTTAGTGAAACTTGTTAGGTCTCAGCTGGTATCAAATATCGGTGCTCCAGCCAGGTCCAAGCTTTCTGCCGTGATAAGTCTCACTCAGACTACATTGTTACTGAACAGTATTAGAAGAGTACGACAATTTGTAATATTGTCCTTATGTATTTACAATAACTATACTATCCCAATATCTATAAAAAATGAAAGGGTACTTGTAATGCTATCAATCAAATTCTTCAGTATTACTAAGTTTGTAAAGTTTTTGTCTTTTATTTATTTATTTATTATCATTGGCTACATAGCTTCCCATACGTACACACACATGCATTTATAAATACACATAACCTACACATTACACAGATGCATAAATGCACATATATATATATATACACACTATCCACCAAAAAATTATACATCAGAAGAATGAAAACACATTTTATGTAAAGTTACTTATTAGGATAAACCCCTTCAGATGTATCAGCTCTTTTTTGGGGGGGTCCCAACATATATCACTTTTCTAACTAAGGTAAACAATAACTGAAGCCCATCTCCTTTTAAAAATAGGGACTTAGTAGTCCCTGTAGCTTAGCTGTTATGTGCTCCATCATGTAAACATGTTTGACTTTTTGCAACCATTGAACAGTCGTGGGCGGTTTAATCCTCATCCAAATATTAGTAATTGTTTTTCCTGCAAAATATGCCGTATAAATCAATTATCTGTGGTTAACAGGCAGCACATCCAATAGTGGAGCTTTCATCTCAACCTACATTCTAAACCTTGAGATGGCTTCAATTCTAATTCTGAGATCGAAGCACCATTTTACCCCTTGAAGAAGCGGGTCTGACCTGTATGACCCTTACCACGACTGAAATATAATTTTTCCAGCAAAAATGCAGCACACACTCTCAGCTCTTGTGGTCCGACATAAATCAAATTAAGAAGTTTCCAGGCAAATTTTAGTTCATAAATAGTTTATCTGGAAAGAGGAGGTAGAGGAGGAGGATATGGAGGCTCTTTTACCATATTTTGTCTTGTCATCACTTTCCTCTGCAAAACCTCTGAATCTGTCAAACACAGATTTAATTTAATGAGCTTCGTGAATGTGTGCTTGAATATATGTGTGCATTCTCCCCACAATGTACTCTCTTCAAAGCAATATACAGCTTGTCATTAGGCTTCCCTAAAAGCAGGTGTTTGTTTGCGTGCGTAGGCCGAATTTGACAGCAGTTTACATGCTTAGGTTTGAAATGTGCAGATGTACCTTTAGGACTCAAAATAGAGCTAAAGACTGACAAAGGAAAAAGGTGGAAATGAGGCAGCAAAAGAGATTATAGTGAGAGTACAAAAGGAGAGTGTCTGAAAATATGAGAGAAGAGAAATTGGTTTCCCTCTTTAAATAGGGAGATGCAGAGAAAGAATATTGTATTACAGCTTTCCTCCCTCACACCTACCACACATGGAAAAAAAGAGGGAAGAAAGACAAGATGAGAACAAAGAAGTGTGTGTGTGGTAAAAGCAGGCAGAGGCTGAGAAATACAAAAGTTAAAAAAAAAGAGAATGAGCAAAGTTCATGGTGCTCTTTAGCTCTATTTTTGTGTGACAAAAAATACTAACTTGATCCACCAGATGGTTTGCTTCAGAGAACCATCTGGTCATTTGTGGAAACTGTTTAGAAAAAAGGAAGGTGCTTTCAAAAAATACGTGGTTGGTGATTGGACAAACCATCCGTCTGTCACAGGCTAACCTCAACCAATCAGATCAACAAACCTAAGTAGTAAGATCACAACCAGTGGAACCAGTTGGTAAATCAAACTGCCGTAGCAAGTCGGGAGGAGAGTGAAATATTTAGTGTTATTCTTCACTTATGGAGAAATCCTTTACAGTTCTAATATAACTGCTGCTGTAATACCATGGAAGCTCATCCAGAAGCAGCTGTTTGTTGTTTTCAAATCATGCCTTTTTAACTTCTACCTGCCAGTAATTCCTCAAAGGATGCCAACTAGTTCAAACTACTGTGGTTCAGACAAAAGCACATAGCTTGAAGCCGGACAAGATGGATTTATGTGTTCACCTGATCATGTACATCCAGTTGCGCTTCAAGCCAAAAAAACAGCATTAATAATAATCAAAAAATATATGTACGTTTTTCTTTTAAATTTTTACACATTGCACTCAGATTTAGACTTTTAATGTACAACAAGATTAGTGCACTAACTAGGGCCATAGTGAATAGATCAAAGCTTCATTATAAGGGTTATGTTTGAATTCTAAATCAACATTAAATCAGTACCAGACTGTGTTTTTTGCAATTTAAGGCTGAAGGAGTTTGATGTTTGTTGCGTCTTTGGCTGTGTCTGTTCCCTCACAGTTCAAACGCAGCTCCAGTCGCTCACCACTTGTTCATGCATCGTATGGCACGCTAGCCTTCAGTCTTCATGGGCTATTACCTGTGATGTGACCAGTAACCAATCAGATAGCACTGTAGGCAGTGGGCAGGATACTGAGAGGGACTACAGTGTGCTGACTACAAGTGGAGAGGCGGCTGTGTCACAGCTTTCAATGCGTAAATACAAATGTATTTATATGTATTTATTGTTTCAAAAAATGAATTACATGTATTGATGTATTTTCGATTTAATTTTTGAAAAAAGGAACTAACTAGGCTAACCAATATCATTAATCACATGATTGAAATTGAGGATTTTTTTCTTCGTCAACAGCAAGAACCTAGTAAGAGGAGGTTGGAGAGAAGTCCTGACGCCTCTAAGTGCATTATGAGATTTGTGAATTTATATGTTGTGTACTCAAAAAACTGATTACACATGGCCTTTCATTAATGAATGAAAAGTATTTGCTACGCAAGCTGAAAAAAACCAGACAATTCTGAGATTGCCTGAGATGAATAGATATGTCAGGGGGGGGGGATCCTTAACTCTAGTTTCCTTCCCCTTGACCTGAGGCTCACAGACAGAGAGAAAAACCAATTGAGACTTGTAAGTGAATACTTTTCGCTCATTAATAAAGGGCCTTTACTATAAGTTTTTGAATACATACTTGAGGATTTTTTTGCACATGTTCAAATCCGTAGTACTATGAGAGATTAGTATAAACGTTTACAAATCAGGGTGCTCACACAGACGCTGATACAATAATATTGCTGCAGTAATGTTCTCTCTTTATCTAGAGTTTAATACTGATACATGAATATACAAGTGCAAACGAACAGTTGCTTCACACATGTCCAGTTTTACTGTCCTGTCGCTAGAAATCAATGAATCAAGAATTTTTGTGGCCGTAATATGAACTCAAATACTGCCACTAATATTAGCTGATATTTGCTACGATGAGCTATGAGTTACCAGAACAAGTGAAGTCAAAGTGTCAAAACCTCTCAGTGTACTGAACTCAGCGAGAGTGTGTTTTAGTGTTAATGAATCGAGTTTTGGTTTGTAAGGGAATATTTGTGCTGTTTCTTCTTTAAGCGAGAACTCAGACTTGCCAAGTGTTTCAGCAACATACTCTGCCCTTAAATTGTTCATTGTAAATAAATCATAGAGGGTCATAGGCATTGTGGGTAGTTATTCAAAAAAGTAATGTCTTACACATTACTGGTAACTTTTTAAAGAAGTAATGCATTACGTTATATAATTTTTCACTGCTGAAAGTTATGAATTACACTGCTAGTTACATTACTTTGCATTATGTTGCATTGCTCTGTAACATACACTGTCACCTATTTGCTAATTATCAATATAAAGTTAAACCTCATGTCATAGATGTAAATCTCTGATTTGACATGTTTGCTCGCCCAGAAAAAAGAACATAAGGACATATTTTAAAAAGGAAAGTAACTAGGCTAAGAATCACTGGTAAAATTGGTGGTAAAATTAATCAGTAATTAATGTCAGCCAATTATCAGCTGTTCCCTTTGTAACAGGTGTTCCCTGTTTTAGCAAATAAAAAGCCCAAATGGTTGATTAAGTATCAACCACGTGTTAACATGCTTCAGACAGGAAACCACATCGTCTCTGTAAAGAGCACCCCCACTTTTTATGCTTCCTCTGCTAAATAAAATTGCAACACTGTAAGAGTTTTGCCATTAAAGGCAACAAATATTTAAATTTAATGGCCTTTGATTTTGTAATGGTTTAGAAAAACTGTTGGAAATTAAAGTCTTGATAACCAATAACACTATAAGTCTCAGCACTGCTATGTTGCTCATGTTGCTTTGGCGTCCAGGTTGTTGTGCATGAACCATAACAACCTCCCCAACACACACCCCACACCGACCCCCCTCTCCCCAAAACAACCCCCTTCAGTCAATAGTTTGAACTTCTCTGCCTTACATATGCCCACATCCGCACAAATCCTGATTCAAATAAAGAGGACAAAGGACTCACGAAATCTCTTTTATGCTCTTTGTTACATCAATGCCAACAGCAAAGTTGTGAAAATAGGGTAGCTGAAGAACTTAAAGTAATGCAAGTAACTAAACAGATGTTTGAGTAATAACAGTAATGTGAATATTGGAGTGAGCAACAGTAATGCCTATTACTGCGTTACCGACAAATGTAATCTAACTACAACAGTGCATTATGTTGTAATGCCTTACTGGTCATTGGTGATGTGTAGTGAGATCATAAATGTGTATGTTAGACATTATGTCTTCAGGATGAGCTACTCTTTCATTTAAATACCCCCCCCCACCCCCGTGGTCCCAGCTGACATGAACACTAGAGTAAAGCAAAACTAAACCGACTCAATTATTGCCAATTTTCTTTGCCCTAAAAGAAGCCCAGCTGTCCTAATATAACTGCCACATTTAATTTCCATCTGCCAGAAGGTGGTAAGTGCAGACTGAATGATGGGAGCTGATTAGTAGGAGGTGAGCCAGTTTGACAGAGATAGATTAAAGTTTGGCTGGTCAGGAGGGCAAGGACATTGACATTCTTGGCATCATACACATGGATAACTCTGCAATTATTTCGTGCCCATGCACAATAACACAGCTGGGTTCTCGATTTTTTTTCAGACTCATGACTTTTTAATATTTCTAATCATTTTATTTCTACCCACCCCCATATACGCACTACAAACAAAAGCATAATCTTCTTTATTGCTTTTGATTAGTCAGGCAGTCATGGCCTGCAGAGTGCTTTCACTTAGATGTTTTATGACGCACCTACACACACAAACACGCACACACACACACTCACTAATGCCAGAGGAGTAAAGATGTGTGAACTTCCACAGTTTGATTTGATTCTCCCCTGTTGTGACTCACCCCTCCATCAGACCTCATTTACCTGCACATTCTTCATATTGGCTTTTCTGTCCATTTGACTCAGTGACCCAATCTCAAGCCCCCAAAGCTGCATGCTAACATTGTCATGGATGAGAACAATGCACAAACGAGAAGAGACCCACATCCAGCAAGGGGAGCACAGAATAACAATATTATATTATGGGACAAATATGCACAGGCACAGAGCTGTGCACATATACACACGCAAACACTATAAATACTATAAGTTATTTGCTTTGTTTGCATTTTATTACTGGATCTGGAGGCAGCTGTGTTATCAAATGAGACTTTCATTCAGTGCACCTGACTGTTAAATTTCCCTGGTTGGGTGTCATTTGTTGTCGCACAGCCTGTTTGAATGTTAGTTTATAAAAGGGGCCTAGGTGCACCGTGGTCTCTCTAACTCTGCAGCATTCTGAGTCTGAAAAACATGACACAGGTGGTTGTGTTTTCTTGGCTTCTTTTCTGTTTTGGTTATTTCCGCCGTATCATTTGGTGGCTTATGAGGAGCGTTTCAGTGTGCCAATGTGTGCTTGGCACTCCCTTTCTTTTTGTTAGGTCTGGCAAGCCTGTTTTTGCAGTTAATATTCAAATCTGACTCAGGAGCTTTCATTTTCTTTTTTTTTAATGTACAAAAAACAAAAACGAGTGCCATCACAACAGTTCATTCGATGATATTGAAATTCTGCACATCGTGACTTTGTGTGCCTCTACTTTCACTTTGTATTTCAAAGACTTGGGGTGACATACTGAGAAATAAATATATATCTCATAATTGTGTAATACTTTTCATAAGATGAACTTTTTAAAAACATATTAACCAGATTTAAGCTATACTCAGTTCATTTATAGGGGTGTCGATTGTAAATCAGAACTTGATTAAACTGATGTCACATTCTCGACCATTGCAATCATAAAGGGGATCGAGGATTCAGACGTGTCCTCAGGGTTGTTGTCTGGCGGTCGTGCTAAGAGGAAAAAAAAACAAAACAGATGACACAGCATGTCGTAGCCGCGGCCAGTTCAGACCACAGAATTTTAGCCCTGATTTTGCTGTCTGCAACATTTTTTTGAGCTTGTGGGCAAAAAGCCCCAGATAGGCAAATAAGCGTGCGCTCACTTGAACGACGGTAAGCATATGTGAACAGTTCAAGGACGCAATCATGAGCTCGCAAACAGCATGACAGAGTGTCGCAGGATATCTAGCAAATATCTGGCCCAGGCGCAGGTGTGCAGGTACCACGACAAGTCTGGACTGGCCATCAGGATCATTGAGACTTTTCCCGGTGGACCGAGCTGCCAAATGGCCAGCAGGAGCTCATACTGTACCCTACATGTGGTAGAGTGAATGTTCAAGAGACATGATGACTTTGCAGGTCAACTAATTAAAATAAGAAATGAAAAATTAGATGAGTTATTTCAGCAAAAAATCAAGGATATCAGACTAGATCAGACAAGTCTAAAAATGGCAGTCGTCCGTGCTTAAAGAAAAAACAAAAACAAAAAATTGAGAATCAAATCAAATCATGACCTCGTACTTGAACGTCAAAATCGAATCGAGGATTTGGAGAATTGTGACCCCTCTCTTAATTTAACACCAACCAGCCTGATCCACCCAATCCCAAGAAAGACAGAACAGAATGTCTGAAATATTGTGCTGTTTTTCTCCCTTACTGTTTCTTTCTCGACACTACAGAAACGCACACATCCTTTGTTTAGCTGAATTAAACTTAATGCAGCTTGTGATCTTGAGATAACTTGTAAAATCGATGAAACTTAATGACTCAGTAGGTGTCCAACAACATAAGGTGTCTGTGTGTATTTCGAGGCTGTGTGGGAGATGAGGTATAAACAATATGGTGCTAATTACTAGCACTCAAGTGGAAAAGCAAACACTGATTATTGTTAATGTAGCTCTTAGATTCTTAATCTCCTTTTAATGACAGTCACCCACTTTAAGGTACACACACACACAAATATACGCAAATGTGTTTGCGACAGTTCATTGAGGAGTTCTAATGTTCTCTGTCTCGGCTTTTGTTGTCAGACAGAGTAATGCTCTTTGTCTTTCTGAAGTCTCAAGGCTGTTACACACCAGGAGCGTCACGAATAAACGACACGAAAAGGCAAAATCCTCACTGGCGATTATTTTGCATTCAAAATATTCAGCATTTCTAGTAGCAGCTTTTACAGGTCAGAAAAGATGGAAATGTATAATGGCTCTCCCTTAAAGATATTCAAAAAGAACATTTGTTTTAAAAATGACGTAGTCCTTACATGCACCAGATACTTACATGTGTTGGTCAACAGCATTGGTTTATTGGGGGGCGGGCAACAACGCACTTTGCAAAAATTAACTCTTCGGGAGCCACAATAAGAGAAACTCCACAATTACTTGAATAAAATTACATAGTTGTACATGAAGTTGAGCCATCAAGTCGTATTAAGTTAAGTTTCCTCTTTGGCTCTTGATTTTACTTTGAAAACAGGTAAAGAATCATTTCTTTTAGATTTTTAGGTTAGGTGTTTGCTGTAGCTGCGCTTAATATGACTGTCTAACCCCTTAATGTACAACCTGTACATCTGTTGCATACTGATGTTTGACATTAAGAATAAGAATTTCATTGCATTGCATCTAATATGATCATAGCATTGTATCTCAAGTAATAAGTAATGTATTTTACTTAAAAGTGAGTTTAAATGATTTTTCATTTACCTGATTTTTGGATTTGACTTTTGCACATGAAAAAAAAAAAGACATTTCACAAAAACTGGCAGACTGTCTTTAATTTTCAGTTCATTTTTAGCAACCTATTGCTACAGAAAAAGGAGGTGGAGTACTAGTTCCATCAAACTGCTTTAAACCGCATATTTCTCTGTTTTTGATATTTTTGAGCAGTTCAGTGTCATGTTTGCAATAACTGCAGTACGTAGCTAAATCATTAATTTCAGTATAATTTGGGAACAGCAATAGATACTGTACATTTCCACAGTGTTGTACATTGTTCAGTACAGGTCTCCCTCCGGCCCTTCTTTGCCGGAGGGAAAGCTGAGCTCTTTGTAGATGTAGCTGTGGCCCAAATATTTACACTCCTGCTCATGTATTCTGCCTGTGATGCAGAAAAGTCTCCAGAAGGGAGATCTGGGAATGTGGGAACACGTTAATGCCTTGTAGTTTTGCCATGCTGCTACAAAGGAAAAAGAAAAATCTCAGTTAAGTTCCTTTCATTCCCTTACTCCCTTATCTCATTATATATTCTCATAGGATCATGTGACCTCGCCATCTCCCCAGTGTTTTACATGAGTAATGATAATATCATAAATCCTTTAGCTGTGACATTTTGTTGGATGAATTTTTTACAGTTACTCACACATTTAAATTGTCTATAATAACTTTCATTGCTTACAAAGAACTAACCGACTGTTTTTCTTCCATCTGTCCTCTCAGGCAACTCGCCTTCGGAGGAATCAGAGGAGCGCGACAAGGAGCCAAGGACGCTGACCTACCCTGCATACATTGCCAGTCTGTTGGACACTGGTGCGAAGCGCATGGCAGCCGGAGTCCGAATGGACTGCACCAGTCAAGGCCAGTGCCCGCGCTCGTGTCACCTTTGCCACATGAGCCCGAGGGCGACACAAGGGCGGCAGCAGTCCGAGCCTGTCCTACTGCAAATAACCAAGGCTGCACCCATCTATGAACTGGTGTCCAACAATGAGACCTACCAGGTGTGTACCGTGTCTGTCTCAACTAGGACTGTGTCATGTCTGGAAACACCAGTTTCATACAGAGTATATTAAATAATTTTCTGTGGCACTCTTGGAATTAGTGGCTGCATCCTCTCATCCCCCTGAACTGGATTTTCTCACTTACCTTTCATGTGAATGATTAAAGCAAGTATTTATTGCCCAATGTCCCTGTCTTCTCAAATTAAAGTAGGTTTACTTTGATCAGGAGTATCTCGATGTTTTTGCCATTTTCTCATCTAAGCTACTTGAAGATGAGAGGACAGCAGCCACTACACAAAACATCCAGGCATTAGTATGGGTGTGTGATCATTAAACCTTAGCTAGTCTATAATCTGGCATCCTACAGTGACACCCACCATGTGTTTGTGATTGTATCCAACCTTATAGCCTTATAATGAAGCAGGTTACAGAAGCAGGAGGCTTTACTGAAAATTCTTCTTCTTTTGAAGTATCATGCCTCTCTTTGCTGTCAGCATGCTGTGCCGTAATCTGCCCTACTGCTGTGAGACTTATTTGACTTTATCGATACTGTATGTCAATACCGCTCCTGCCCCTCCTGCAGGAAGAAAGCTCGATACCCCGCCGTCCTGGGTGTCAGGCTTTCATCCTTAAGCTCAGGCAGATGGATAAAGTAGCTGTTATTGACAGAGGCTGTTTGGAAGCTGCTAGTGCCTGACATAGCAGCTTCTGGTATGGACATGATGCACCGGCTGCATTTTGAATAAATGCACCTTTGGCATTTTTTGTGGCATTACTTTTAAATATTCCCTAAGCGCAGATCTGTTTGTCTCTTATGTATTTATATGTTTTTAGGTATATAACAAATGTTATGATAAAAATCAATACAGACGTATTCGTCAAAATATCATACTCTGCAAATTAAAGGAGCAATGTATGAAAAAGATGGGCGGCAGTACATCACCAGTGTCCCTTACTACTGCACATCATAAATCGTCTTCCCATTAACATATTTTGATGCGCATTTTGAAATATTGCATTAGAAATGTTAAATGGAAACATTTGTAAAAAAAAAAAGAAAAGAAAAGAAAAGAAAAATCCTCAATTTTGCCAAAGTTTTTAACCTTCCTTGAGGTGGTTTTTGCCTTTGTCAAAAAAACAGTTAATGCACATGTGCGCAAATGGAAGATGGAAACAGCTGTGTTGAATAAATTATGAAGTGGCAAATATTTATCGGCTCTTTCCACTCTCAAAAATAAGAAGTAGTAAAAGAAGCTGCTTCCGCTGTCTTTCCGGATTTTTCCTCAAAATGGGAAAACATGGCTGACAACAACAACAGAAGTGTGTGAGGCGATGAGATGGGAAAGTAGTGGTAGTTCCTTCATCTGAAGAACATAACAGCAATTTTAGAGTGTAAACAGCAACACTGAATGCTTCAATGTTTTGTTTCCGGTCTGCAACCTCTACTTCTTCTACTGCCAATCACAGCCATGTGTAACGTTGCCTTTACTGCCACTTGCTGACCAAACTAGAATTTGCAGCCTAGTTTATCCAAACCAGTTGGTGAAGACTCTCCTAATCCACATTTTCCTTTTTGCAAGATTTCTTCACTATTGCTCTCTGGGGTTGAAGCTTGTAACTGCTATTGGCTTGAGAGTGTGGTTAGACGTGCCGGTAAAGACACTATTAGCTGATCAGTCGTTCTAGATCATGAGTGAAGAACATCAGATAAGTGTTGATGGAACTGGGCTCAACAGCCTCACAGAAAATACATGTAGAAAGAGACTGACATCTAAAAACGACTAACAGTTTGACAACATGAATGAAAAGTGATGCACAGTGGTCGATTGACACAAAATACCTCACGCCCACTCCAGTGTGACATCGAACCGGCATTCTTCAGTGGGTCCTCCACTGCAATGGACATGAGAATTTCT
Source organism: Naso thynnoides (assembly GCA_029783665.1). NCBI lineage: Eukaryota > Metazoa > Chordata > Actinopteri > Acanthuriformes > Acanthuridae > Naso > Naso thynnoides. The sequence continues at coordinate 2,770,348 of JAQLOL010000004.1, forward strand.
TTCACCCATCGGTCCAAAGCTGTTGTGATAGCGATCAAAACACCAGAAGCTCAGAGCATTAGCAATCTCTCCCAAGCAGGGTCGGCTAAGCTGGCTGCACCGCTGACAGAGCTGACTAGGTCTAGATTCAAAGTCACAGCAAGTGAAGAAGAGGAGACCAGATCGATTCAAGTTCATTTTAGTTCGAGAATTCTGTGAAACAAAAACCAAAGACTTTTCATTCTCCCTCCCCAACATGAACTGTGTGTCTGTTTTTAACGTGATGCATTATATCAGACACATGGTAAGTGTGTGTATATATACAA
>JAQLOL010000004.1:2778541-2799641 GCA_029783665.1 Naso thynnoides
TCTAATGGCTCTGAACACTCTGTTCTCATCATTTTTAAAAAAATCTCTGACCACTAGTGTGTCACGGTATGCAGAGCTTCTCTATAGGTTCATTTGGAAGGTGTGTGTTTAAACTGGCCAATCAGAGCTAAGTAAGGCTTTAGAGGCGGGGCAGGAGCTAAAACAGAGCGTCTCAGACAGAAGCAAAAATCCTGGATAAAACAGGACTGCTGTAGTCGGCTGTATGAGAAAACAGACAAGTTTTTATAGCATCAAAGCATGTAAACCTGCTCTAGCAGTAACCAAGAATAAAATATGAACCCAAAAAATGAGCATAATATGTCCCCTTTAATGGAGGGGAGAATTTTGACAATCGCTTGAATTGCATATATGACCTTTCAGTTTTTGTTTTGGAATACCAAAACCTAATTTCTTTCTGTGCCCTTTGAACAAATCTCCTCAACATTACAGATGTGTTCCATGGCTGAGCAGAACAAATGACTGTCCCATCCCTAATATGTGGTGTCAGAGCGATAAACAGAGATGGTGAAACGGTAGATGCTCAAGTATCCAGCTTGATTTTATGTGGTTGAGGGAAGATTTTTGTGCTGCAGTGCCTTTGCATCCTCTTAACTTAGATTTAAAGATTAAATAAAAAATATGAACCAGCCACTAAGTCAGTCATGGACATCACGAACTTCATGGTTTCCAGGAAAGAGTTTGTCATGAATCACGACGTAATATTAAAGGACCATACTGGTGTTACTACGTGTCATTTACTATCGTCAACACAGGCCACATAAGTTACATAAACCTCACACATTTTTCACCAATAATTGATCTATGAGATATTGCTTTTGTTTACATTGTCCTGAAAATGTGTGACAACGTTTAAAAGAAAGGCCGTGTCAAAATCCGTTTCACACTAATATTCGAGCTAGCAAGGCAGCACTTGTAAGAAACCATTTTTTCAAGTGTAATAACTTTTGTCTTAAAGCTCCAGGCTCCTCTCTCTTTCTTGCACAGCAATTTGTGACCAAATAAACACAGACACTCACCATAGAGGGGTGAATTACCTGCAGCTAGCAACTCTCACATGTAATATAGTGTTTATATACCCTGTTTCAAAATGAATGACAGTGAATGGAGTTTAAAAATGCAGTCTGAGAGCTTTTAAAGTAGGGGTACCCAAACTTTTCAGCCCAGGACCCCCAAAATAACGGTGCCAGAAACTGGGGACCCCCATCGACCCCAGAGGTGATATATAACATCGTGCACAACAGCGCACACACACCATTAGCTCTATGCAAACACAAAAGAACAATGGCTTAACAGCCATGATATTATTTTAAAGTAATTAAAGACAGAATATAAAAAAAGAATACAACCAGAATTTATACAATACATATACATTTACACAAACACACCCTTTGTGTCTCGCGACCTCCGATGGGTCCTGACCCCCACTTTAGGAACCACTGTTCAAAAATACACACGGTCGAATTTAAAAAACAACATTGTTAGAAAATACTGATGACAAGTCCAAAATAGACTGATAGGTCCTTAAACTGCTGCAATCTCAAGTACCGATTAAGTCATTACTGCTAGTAAAAAAAACAAAGTTTCTCTACTGTTAACAATTGTTAATCAGTGGTTAATATCAGAAATATAAAGGAGAATTCCGATCAGATAAGCAGTCTTACAGCAAATAATCTCATATTTAACAAGCTTCTGTAATGACAGAAATTACGACAATGTTTCTGACGGAAATGATCTTTGATACTGAAAGAGGAGGAAACGCAGAGCTGTAGTAATGAATATTCCACTCATGCCTGGATTGTTTTTGTCATGCTGAGCTTCTCCAGTTGACCGATTCTCTTGCATTGTCTAAAGAAGACAGTGCTTGTTTCCATGGTGCCATGCACTTTAGTCATCCTCTTAAACTAATGGAGATTACTTTATGACACAAGACAGTGTCTTTACTGTACTGTTCCTTCAGCTTCTGTAGCTCTATGATAATCTCTTGAATTTTCCAGCCACTTCCAAAGCTAATCATCAGCTCTTTCCGGGCATTTAAAGGTGGCCTTGACATCGTAATATGTTCACGTTGGAAAAACTGACTCCAGTCTCTTCATTAAATCTTCAAAGCAAACTCACAGACACAACACTTGCATGAGAGGTATAATCCATCACTGCAGAATTGGAGCAGAGGATGAATTTATCAGACTTAACTTGTTGTTGCCTGAAGCCCAATTTTGTTCACGCTTCACCACCTAAAATGCATGACATTGCACGTTTTACAAAAAGCTGAGTTTACAACTACTTCAGTTATGCTACTTAAGCAATCTTCAAAAGTAAAGATGCCTTTAATATGCACTTCAGTGTCTGCTGTAGGGTGTTTGCTAATGCTTTTACCTCAGTAAGTTTTATTTATTTTTTTATTTACATAAAATCAGCAAGTAGTTTTTTTTTTCAAATTTATTTGTATTTCAGCAATATTTAATCAGATTTTGCACTGAACTGAAGGGATTCTAAAAATAAGTGCTCTAATAATTAACAAATGTCCATTTCTTGTGAAATGTGAAATTAGGGCTGCATTAAAAAAAATAAAAGACGAGAGTTTTTTTTTTAAGCTGTTTCACATCTTAACACCCTCAACCAATTCCACAATAAACTTTTTCAATACATTACGATGAAGAGCTTTACAGCCTCCTCCTCTCTTTCTTCTCCTCCTGTATCCTTCACTCCCCCTGCTTTCTGTTGTTCACTGAGGGAAGTGAGTGCTAGCTTGCCCTGTCACGGTTAGGGTTAGATTCTGTTAAGACTGTTTACATTCTGTGCCCTCAGTTTGGATTTCAGCGGACACGATTGCTCAAAGATGCTCTGTGTTTTGTCTCGATATGTTGAGACAAAACATATTTGATAATTACCTGAGCAATCTCAGAACATATAAGACATGCAGGTTTTGAACTGCTTAGGAATTCCCACTGTATGAAAAAACAGATAATCGACCCTGTAAATCCCCGTGAAGTTCTGAGATTCTTGATAATTAAGCATTTGTTCATTGTTCAATGAAAGCTTTATGTACGCTTTACACTTTTCAGAAGTGTGCCATGTGAAATGGCTCTCAAACTGACGCCGGGCACCACGGTGGCTTAGTGGTTAACTCGGTTGCCTCACAGTAAGAGGGTATTGGGTTCCAATCCAGGTCTGCTCATCTAACATGAAGAGGGTCCTGGGTTGGATACCCGGCTGTAGTAGGACCTTTCTGTGTGGAGTTTGCATGTTCTCCCCGTGTCTGCGTGGGTTTTCTTCGGGTGCTCCGGTTTCCCCCCACCATCAAAACATGCATGTTAGGCCCATTAGGTTAGGTTTGCCCAATGTGGCAGCGGCTCAGGATTAACCCTCCACTCTAACCTTGCATTTTCGTTGTACAATTCATTGTATTCTGACAATAAGCTGCTTTAGCTTTACCTTGACTTACCTACTTCTCTGACTGCGTTTTCTTTTGTCTTTTCCTCCTTGTATGTTTAACATTTTCTCACTGATTTAAATTGCATTGCTTATCGTAATGCCGCGACTTGATTATTTTTTGTTATTGTTACTATATATATTTTTTATTATAGGTGGACCATCTATTAAGAACCACTGCTGTAGGGAGATATTGATTAGTGATGTTGGTTGCAGTGTACGGAGGTTTACGTAGGGCTGACCCACATGCTTCAAAGCTTTGAAGCTTCAGTCGTTGCCTTGGCAGTCAATGGCAAAATCATTATTTGACTAAATGTTTTTTTTTTCTCCTCAGTTAAAATTATATGCAGTGACTAACTTAGACCACAAGGTGGCAGTAAGATAGAGTGACCAAACTTTCCAATCTCCGAAATAGGACACTTTCATATTACCACAAACCCGTGTATGTGAGCTTATGGTGCAACTGTGTTTTTCATTAGCACACTTTTTCACACAGCGCCTCAGATTTCATTGTTTACAATGAAGCTCAAACATTCAGACAAAAGACAAAACTAAAAAAAACTTTTTAACTAGCGCCACAACTAACAATTGTTTTCATAACTGATTCATTTGTTAATTATTTTCCCAATTAATGGATTAATTATTTGGTCTGTAAAATAGTGAAAAATGTTGATCACTGTTTTGTTACACCAACAGTCCACAATCCAAAGATATTAAGTTTACTGTCAGACTTAAGAAATAAGAATTTTTTTTTCTTTTAGAAAAAAAGAGTGTTGGCAATTAGAAAAGCTACGTCCAACATGGGAAGGAAAAAGGAGACACGCCAAAGGTTACTGAGGCTGGGGAAGATGAGACTAGGCAAGACAAATAATGAAGATGAGACTAGGCAAGACAAATAATGAAATAACCATGATGAGATTCTAATTATAACTGATTCAATACGCAGGATCGGAAAAATAAACAAGATAAACATATAACAGACATCTCATGATAACTAAACCGAAACATTATCAGGCTTAACATTAATACATCAGTGCATACATGAATGTATTATTTTATTAGATAAAAGTGATAAATTACAGCCAATTCATCGTGGTGAATTTCAGTTACATCCGTGGCTGGACATGTCACACAGTAACATGCAGGGAGGCGCGGTCCTGTGACTCTGATGTGTGTTTATAATGCAGAGGAAAATACCTCCAAACAGTGACTGACGTGTTCAGACTAATGCAACCAAGGTACATTATTTTAGTCATTTGATTGGTTGAAACTGAGACAAGGATAGCTCAAAACTGGGGCGTATTGGGGTTTTATGTATACTTGTTGGGACGCGGGATGCACAACTTGAAAACGGGACTGTACCTGTTAAACTGAAATGTATGATCACCCTACAGGTATACTACAGGTATACTACAGGTATAGTCCAGAGTTAATAACATGAGTGGTAAATGGTAAAAGAAAAAAAAGGTTTTAGAGAAAGAAGGACGTTAACATGGAGGTGCCATGCATATGTTTATATTTTCTGTATAAGTTACACCTAAGTCCCCATATTTTTTGATGCCAAAACCAAAGACAGAAGATTATTGCTGGAACAGCCGCTAGCTGTGGCTAGTTTACCAGCTGACGAAATAAGCAGACATACTGCCAAAGCAGACATACTGCCAAAGCGGACGTACTGCCAATGCAGACGTACTGCCAAAGCAGACGCGAGGCAGACGCAGAACGTGTGTCCCAGGCGTTAAGGTGCCTTACGACAATACTTACCCCAACCAAGGCTAATAGTACTGCAGAGAGGCATAAAACTACCACAAGGAGACAAAAAACGACTATGAGAACACACAAACTTTCACCGAGACAAAAAAGTACCATAAAAACACTGAAAAACAAACACAAAGGGAAACAAAACAATCACACAGAGGGTCAACATGACTACAGAGAAACACTTTTTCCCTTTCAATCTGTGTGTACCTCCAGAAAAGAGACGTTGGGGACTTTTTACATGTCTGGGCCCAGGGGTCCATTTGAAGACTGTGGGCTTTATTTTTGTGAATCTGGATGCAGCTCAGGTGCAGGTTTAAGTTCTGGGTGCAGGGCGCAAGTAGGTGTGGTAGTTTTTTGTAATAATTATTTTGAGCAGAGATTGCGGTGTATCTGCGGCGCAGTGGTAAGGTGGGAGAAATAGACAATTAGAAGGTGTTTCACAGCTGATTTCAATCATGGCCAGTCAGAGAAGCTCCTCTCATTCCCTTTAGGACTGCTGTGATTCTGCAGCATATTATCAGTTATAGCTAAAGAAGGAGCAGACAGGTGTCGCCAGCCAAACACTGATGAAGAGCAATGTGTTCATAATGTCACTGATGTTGTGGTGTTGAAACATAAACATTTCAGATCAATTTAGGTGCTTCCTCACATCCGCAAACTTGACAAGGCAACATTACATCTATTATCACGCAGCAACACCAATCATGCACGTAACAGCAGGCATAAATAAATATCCACAAACCTCCCAGAACGCAAATCCTTTCCTGACAAACTCACCTCATAACCTGATGGGTTTCATGACGGACATTTTGAGTTGTCAGAGCAGGAAAAGCACAGGTGAAGTAATGACAGTAATTACAGCTGCTTCAATTTAGGTGAGCTTGTTCCAGAGCTCTGGTACTGAGTATGCTCACCCATTGACCTCGCTTGCTGTGACACTTAAGGGAATGAAGCCATGGTTGGTCACACCTGTGTTGGTCTTTAAGATGTCTGCTGTAAAGCCCGTCAGTTACCTTGACAGTGTGTGGGCCCATGGACAAATTGGACATGATCTAGGCTGTCTAGTAAGCTCTTGAACTTGCTAGTCAGAGAATCAGGGCTGGAAAGATCATTTATGTAGATGTTTAAATCACTGGTAGTAATCACCCTGTAAAAACTCGGTAAAATAGGGGATAAAAATTCAGAAAATTCAAATAGAAAGAAGGCATTATATTTAGAGGGCGATAAACAACTGCAAGAAAAGATTGGATCTGGACCACAAATCTAAAAAGCAACTAACTCGAGGCTTGACAAGCTGCTGACGGATCCTGGACTGCATTTAAGATGCTTTTTATATACTACTGCAAGTCCACCACCTCGGCCGTTATTCAGGCATAATTCAGACAGCTGAATGCATTTGTGCGGCTTTAAGAGGGATCTGACATTCAAAAGAGACATCTCAAACAAAGAGGGCTCGGGGAGAGTAGAAATAGAGGCAGATTTTATAGTTCAAAGATTACTTCTGTTGACACCCAATAGGTGAGACCTTGATGTTAAAATGTTTAGCACTGCCCAGGGAGAGACACTCCACATTACAGATAGGATAAGAAAGGGGATTTACAATGTCATGGCATCAAACTGCATGATTCAGTAGGTGGCAGGAGATATTTGTGGCCAGGACATTAATTCTTTTATTAGTGGGATGGAATTGGTCACAGTACAGATTGTTCATGTTCCAGAATGCATCTAAATGCCTAATATAGCCACAGCCACAGGCTAGGCGGAAACTATGTAGCCATTTATCAGTGCTGTGGAAGTGGCTGAATAATTTGGAGCTACATCAGTGGGGAGTAGACCAGAAAAAATACGTTTTGCCAAGACTCTCTATGGTTACTGCTAGGAGTTCGTAAACATTACAGATCCTAATTGATTGTCTGCACCTGATGTCATCCGTACCCACATGTACAATGACTGTGTGGGCAGATGGGTGCTGGTCATCGATGGCAGGGATGTACACGACTTAGTATTGGATGTGCAAGGATGTACATGATATGTGGTATCACAAACATGCCAGTCAAATATTAAAAGTTTGTGGCAGTACTGAATGAACACAGCAGTATGGCCAGCCCTGAGGGAATAACGTGTCAGTCACCACCCTCACTGCTTAAAAGCACACTCTGTCACAGTATGCAACTGATTTTGTAAGTCTGCAATGATAGCAGCAAAGGGGAAGTTAAAAAAGTTATCAACCCAGCACTGACAAATTATTATAAATTTGTTGTGGCAAAAATGTACACAACTTTATGTGACCGGAGGGTTTTTTTGGTTTGTTTTTTTTTTTTACAGCCCATCTGGAGAAAATATGTCTTATATTTACTCTGCCTTTATCTTTTTTCCTGTACTTACTCCTGAAGAAAAATATCAGGCTTTTTGTTTTTACCATCTAAATGTTTCATTATGTTCACCTGGTAATCAACTTGGTGCTGGGCAGATGGCACACAACAGGTTTATCTGATCTTTTTTGGTAGTAACAGCTGCCTGCTGCTGCTGCCGCTGCTGCTGCTGCTGCTGCTGCTGCTGCTGCTACAAACAGGGTGATGAGAACAGTGAGACTGAATCAAATGAGTTTGCAGACAGTAAAACCAAAAGAACAAGCTTAAAGCCACAACAATGCCCTGTAGAGCTGAGGGGAACTATGGGTTTGTAAATATGTGATATTTTAGTCCACTGACAAGTACAGCTTTAAGTTTCAAATGCTTCCATCTTGGTCATTGGCAGTTAGATTAGTTGTAGTAAGAGCAAAAGTCAAATAGGTGGAAGAGGGTGAAAGGTTATGTCCATGTCAGAGAGTGCAAGCCTGTGCTGTTTCCCAACAGTATGGGCCAGCACAGATTACGTGCTAAAGTCAAAAACCATCAGAGTAGAAATGACTAATTCGTTTTTGGTCAGCAACTAATGGCAAAATAAATATATATATAGTTTAGCCTAAATCACAAAGTGTAACTGCAAAATAAGAGAGTTCCCTGGCCGTCCAAACATTTCCATCCACTGGAAAAGACTTTTGAAATCTTGAACGCTGAACACAAAAATTTTGCCATAAGGGCAGCGAGCCAGCGCGGCATCTTCAACTCCTTTATGACCCCCGGACACCAAGAAAATAATGTACAAGTCTGAGATGTACAAAGTTTACTGAAATCAAGTTCAAACTGCTCTGTGTTGAAGCTGCCAAAACTTTGACCAACTGGCTTTTAGTTCAGTTCAAACTCTGATGTGCAAAATTGCCTGACGCAGATCAAACTACATTGAGTGATAGCATTTTAGCTCTGTTTGGTGTGGTCAAGCTGCATTAAAGATGCAATATGTAGGAACTGAATACATAATACAAACAGATAGGGGGCAGCATTCTGCTGTTAACTGTCGCTGCTATTGGCCAGTTAGCTCAGCAGCCCCCTCACTGTCATGGCCAGACGCTGACTGAACACAGCCTCCAGGACAATGGTCGGTTTGATGCCAGGGAATACAGTATGGAGTTGATTTACAGCGGCTCTAACCAGGAATCAGTCAGCACCTCACTGGCCACCTCCAGAGGCCTTTGCTATGTCATGGGACAGGACAGGTTTGAGATCATCTGGCTAGATTGCTAACTTCAGTAGATGTTTCTGCAACACAATTTATATACATCTTAGCCATAACATCAAAACTGTTACGTCTTTGCATACTATTGTTTTACTTTAGTTAAATTTGAATGTTTCAAATTAAAATTCTTACATATTTCACCTTTAAAGGAAGATAGAAAAACACATATAATGCAGTTTGATCGATGCTTACTGCCTATGCTTCTCATCTTGCATCTCTCTAGTTAAGAGAGTATGGGAGAGGGTATGGAAGGGGAGAAGAAGACCACCAAGAGGAAGGGGAGAAAAAGACCACCAAGTAGAGAGGAGATGTGAGGCAGAGAAGAGTGAAAGAGAAAAACCGAAAGACAGGAGTGAGGTTAAAAAGGATGGAAAGTTCTGGAAGGCCAAACGTATGGTGTGGTTTTGATTTAAGCTGTCAGTCTTCTGTCATCTCGGGGAATCAGTTTTGTATGAGCTGATGTACAAGTCTCCATAGATCTGCGGTTGCCTCTCTTCCCCTTCTCTTTGCTTTTCCTTCACCGCTCGCTCATCTTTTCTCTCATTTCCTGTTCCTCCTCTCCATCACTTTTCTTCAACTTAAATTCTCATATCCTCCCTTTAATCTCTTTCTGACCACCTCCTCTTTTCTCATCCTTGCCTCCTCCGAGGCTTAATTCTTCTGGTTTGCCCCCTCTCTGACCTTCCCGTCCTTTTTTACCTGCTTCTTTTTCATACATGTGCCTGCTTACTCTCACTCTTCTTGTTTCCTGGTCTTCTTTCTCCTCATCGTCCTGTTTTCATCAATTTTCTTTTTTCCCCCAAATTCATCAGGACAGGGTAAAACACAGGTCAAACACTATTTACTGAATGTAAACACAGTCCACAGTCTTTAGTAAAATCAACCATGTCTGTTTAAACCATACTATTAAACACCACGGAGTTGCTCTAAGGCCTTTAATGTCCTTTTTTTTCCTTTTTCTTTTTAATCACATCTTCCTTACGACAAAGGAATAGTGAAACTCCCAAATCTATGGGTGCAAGCTGTATTCACAACATTATTTTTTTACAGGATAATAAATTAGGAACAAGAATGGATGTATTACAGTGTCTTTGCATCATCTTTATATGAGCCTTGAAAGGACAGTGTTATATTTGCGTAACGTGGTAATATACATTAAAAAGGGTCTCATCTCTAGATTTCATTACAAAGGAAAGTCATCAACCACTGAGCAGAATTGCAGACATATGTTAGTGTACAATATTTAATAAGTACATGTCTTGCTAAATGTACTTCTGGTAATCATAATGAGCCTTGGGATTTTTACACTGTATAACTTCAAATGAATGCTATCAATCCTCCCAAAAACAAACCTGCTATGTGGTTTGTTGTGGTTTGTTCAGTTTGTGGTTTGCCACAATATCTTCCCCCTCTCTGTCTCCCTTGATTTCAAATTGTGATATTTGATAACTTCTTCTCTTTAAAAAGAGAAAGTAAAACATGACAGCACAATGTCATAAAATCAACTCCAAATGTGGGATTGTGAAAATGCGATGGATGAGGAGATAGTGGTTGTACTACATCCAAATGTAATCTCTGTTTTATAATTTTTTTTTTCATCTCACATTTTTGTATGTACTCCAACTCCTCTACCGCCCACAAAAGCTGTTGTGGGCGGTAGAGGATCGGGGGAAACTAAATTCCTGTATAACAGTACTGACTAAAGAATCTAGAATCTTTTCATCAAGTACTTAACAATTGTTCTCGGTACAATCTGCATGTTGAAACTGAATCCATTTGTTTTCACATTTGTACCACTGACGTCGGAAACTGTTTGATGCTACTTCAGTGTCTGAAATATTTCTTCCATGAATTTAATCCCCAAATGGCTTGCATGGTAAATGTCACCAGGACATTTGAAACAGAGCATCCATTTACGGGAAAATATCTGAGGAGTACTAATCACGTTTTAAAAAAAAAAAAAAAAAAACGACCAAATGTCTGTCCTTTACCTGCTCTGAAGGATCATCAGAAACAGATGTTGGAATATGCCTGTTTTCTACAAAACATCCTTAAAGTCATGCCCTTTAGACACACAGCATATACTCCTAAACAGCTGCACGGTTGCAATTGTGTAAATTTTTGTCTTGTTTGTGGTTATGTAATGTCAGATAAGTCTGCATACATACAGCTGATGATTACAGTATCCAGAACTCGGCTAGATCTAGAGCTGACAACAGCTTGTTTGTGCAGTAATCTCTCCCTTAACAAGCTTCAGGCACACAAGGTGAGATCATAGTGTAAGCACACACATACACACACGCATATACACGGTTCCAAGCAGATGTGTGGAGGTTTCATGAATAGGAAGTCTGCTTTAAGTCAGGGCACCACTCGAGTAGACTAGTCTCGCTGTGAAAACAAACAACCCCCTGGCTGTGAGCAATCCGGTGATGTCACAGCTTTGATCACCCGGCGAGGACAAGGTTTGCTCAAGGGTCAGTGGTACATGGATTTCAATCAATAAACACATTACTCACCTATCTCTCGCAAGCACATACGGCACATACACACAGACACCGGAGGTGACAGGAACATTTGTGTCTCACCCCAAACCTAAACCAGACTGAGCTTCCTTTTAGCACAAGTCACTTCCTCCGAGGTCCCGCTGCTCGACCCTCCCCACCTGCTTTCTCTTTACTGTAGGAAGCAGTCTCATCTTGAACAATCCAAAATCGCTCTTCCTTTTTTGAAGGTGCTTGTAAACACTATTATCACACACAACACAGTGTAACTTCCGAACATAAGTTAAATTGTAAGCCCTGCTACACCCAGCTATACTTTTCCCTGGTTTTCCCTGTCCAAAAACAACCAAGCGTTCCATTAAATTAACCACACTTTAGCTTCACCTGAAATCCCAAAGCATTTTTGGACCAAAAGAGAACAAACATGACCTGGTTTTGCCCCCAAGCGTCCCTCTCGATGGATGTACGGTATCTGGAATACTTCCACAGGAAGGTATACATGACCTGCTGTATCTTATCCAAAGTCCAGACCAGCTTAGCCTCCTCTTTTCAATGCATAAGTACAATTTTTCTACTTTATGCTTGCCCACAATATTCTATTCTCTCGTTTTCCCTCATAGTGCCCTCAGACATTCTGTGATAAAAGACGATGATTTAAATTCACAGCCACAGTCTCGTTTGACTGCTCCACAATTCAGAAGAAGTTCTTACAAAGGTAGGTCTTGTTGATTCTCTGGTTTGGTTCCCAGGTTGGCTCACATCACTGCATTGTGAGATTTATCTAGTCCAGCAGCTTCCTTAATCATTCGATCCAACTTACCACAGGTAGTCATCAGGTGATAGCTCTCTGCATTTCTGGCTGGTCAAATGTCCAAGACACACACTTTAGATCTGATATTATGACTGTAAAGTTCGTCATCAATCTTTGACCTGGAGCTCTTCTGCCGCACACACTTGTGAAGAACCTTAGGGTTAAACACAGTGTAGGTTAGTCCATGATAAGCACGGTTCAATAATGAAATACTGCTTGAATTTAAGATTCCTGTCACTCCAGGTTTCTCTGTCTTTGCCAACATGGCTATAGATCTCTCTCCCTATGGAGTTTCAAGTTAAAACCGTTTCCAGGACTGCCAAAGACTTCCAAGAAGGCTGACTTTTCTTAACCCCTGTCTCGTACATAAACAGGTGGGAGTCCAAGTATTCCTCTCTCCAACAGGCAGTCCTGTTGTACTCTCGTATAAAAAATCAGTATATCATACTACTGAATATCCTCACACCCCCCAGTTCTTCTTTCTTCGGACAAATCTGTAAATGGAGAGATTCCACTGCCTGTCAAGTGGTTTTATCTCAGAACCAGTCAACGACATATAGGCCTAGTCAGATCTACACTTGTGCCCTCCACAGGTCGCATTAACTGAATATTTTCCATCATTAATGTTTTTTTTATTTACAATGATGGAAAATTTTGAAGGCCGTTGGACATTTTGACAGATTGCAGTTCATGCCCCTGTCCAGGCGGTGGTGGGTGTGTCAAATTAGTTAGCTGTTGACTAGAAATCTCAGTGTTTCGTGTAGCAGCAGAGTGCAGCTTCAGCTTCCAGAACAAGGTTAAAGCGGCAATGAGAAGTTGTCTGTCCGAGAGAAAAACACAAAACCTGACCGCAATTGCCTCTGTAGTGATCACGTTTGATGCATTTGATTACACCCAAGCTAGCACAGAGTTTTATTAGACTCACAAGTAAGTCTCTAGACACTTCGCTTAACTAGAGACTGATGACATGCCTCCAGCTTTCGTTGCTTAACTGGGTGGAGATGACTACAGAGTTTAAAAAAACCCTTGCTCTGCAGAACCAATCCTAAGTCTTTAGGGCGGTCCTTCATACTGGGAACAGTGACTCAACAGCGACTGAAGTTTTATGCTTGTGAACACTGTCCGACCAGCAGCACGTGTGCTATGGGATGGCTCAGTCGCAGTCACCGAAGAAAACTCCCTCAAAGTTTGTTGATGCTGCGTTTGCGACGAAACATTTCCATCAGTTGAAAACAAATATCTATTATTAGGACATGATTCATCCGTCCGGCGATATATATCTGACTATACACTGGCTTTGGAGGACATTACAGAGTTACACCGGGAGACAGACTACCCATAGCAGTAACATTATGTGGGAGCTGTCGCATGCTTTTGTGACATTATGGACATAGCAAAGTTGATGTGGAGCAATCAAATAATCTAACATTGCTCTGGGCATCCATTTTAATGTTAGTAAAAGTTCCCCCCCGTTACAACTCGCTATATCACTAGTCTATTCCCCGACGGAGGAGAAAAGGGGGAGTGCACTGTTTGTGGGAAGGCGTCTCCTTTTCAAAAATGTAAGGGGCGTTGCTTTGTTAGCGGCGGTTCTTGCCACCGTCCCAGCAACTGCCTTGCATTTTGATGTCCCCAGACGATCGGTGGAGATCTCCGATTGTCTGGTATCGCGAGACTAAGTTTTATTATTAATTTTAACTATTAAACCTTTGTCTAACCAGATTAAAACCTTGTTCAGACTGTACACCTCTTTTGCAAAAGGGATCTGGCCAGTTTAATTTCATATGAACCAGGAGGAAGGTTTGAGTTCAGGCTAGGCAACAGCAGGTCAGCTCGGTTAAATTAAGTTATTATTTTATTGTTGGTGGCTTGGTCATGATTTAATGTAATGGTCTAATTTTGTAAAATTGCGTTGTTTATTTGCCTGTTTCTACACAATGGAAAAAGATCATTCATGTCCTTAGTGTGGTGCTTTATTCAGTTCATACAGCTGAGAAAGTCTGAGAAAAAATAGGAAAGTGTCATTTTTAACACAGTGCTCAGTGTGTGTCCACGTGAAAAGTGAGCACACGGCCGCTGTCAGTGTCAGCGGTTCAAACTTTTTCTTTATGCCATGGCTTCAGTGCTTAATTTATAGGTTGGTTTGTTTATTTTATCAAAATAAAAATGAATTTATGAAAACTATCATGTCTTATGTGTCAGCATCTGTCACTGTGAGGGACTCTGCCAGAGGTTCCCTGACAACACAGTGTTGGGAGCTTGAATGGAATTTTTTACTGCTGAGTCCTTCTCTTATCAAAGTCTTCATTTACTCAAGTCTGCCACGTGTAGATAACAATTGACATATGACACGTTCCAGCATTGTCATGTACTGTACTGTAACTTATCTTTTATATTATGTGCTTTTGGCGATTAATCGCTCAATTACATTTCTAATGAAGTGAGTGTGTGAGCCAACATTGCTTTATCCTTTACCAAGTTCAGATTATATTAAGAAAAAACAAAATTCAGTGTAGTCTATTATTTAAAATGGACAAAAACAGTTTTTTTGCTAAACCAGAAAGTAAAAGACATAAAGGTGTATAGGTTAGATAACTAGTCAAAGTTTTAAGCTATATATCTAAAACAGTCTTGCATTAAACAAAGTTACTTAATCATAGCTACAATTTAAGATATAATAAATTATTAATGGCCCTTCACTGTATCTTCTGGATTATTTATGTTTCCATAGAAGATATCTCATGTCCCGTCTGTAGAAGCTCAATGTCTCCCTGAGGTGAAAAAAACAACACCTCATCTTTGAGGAATGCTTTCCTGCCAGTTTATAACATTGTCTGCTTGGAAGGAATGACTTAATACATTCGTGCTCTCTTTTGAGTCCTGAGTCCCCTGACCACAGGCACAAACAACTGAAGGACATGTTGTAGAATCTTTGTCTTCAAAATCAAGACAGTGCAGTGTTTGAAGATGTCACCTGACATGACGGGGAAATATTTCGGATTATGGTGATAAAAGTTTCTTAATCCCATTCAATTTCTTTCCCCCCTTATTATTTAATCACGTGCGTCAGCTTTGTCATTTCTGCCTGCAGCTTTGAACTGCCAGTTACAAAAGGGTACTATGGCTGAAACGTCTGATGGGAGCTGAAGGGAATGTCTTTGACATCATCATAAAAAAGATACGTGTACTGTAAGTCAAGGGGCTTAAACTGCATTAAACCAATCGCTTGCACATGGGCAAGGAATTATTGAGAAACACTTCAGTAATAGTAGAATCATACTGTATGATCGCCTCCAACACAGCATGTATTATCTAATGTTAGTTGCGTGACAGATCTTGGTCCCAGGGTGTGAGAGACTTTGCCCTTAGACTTTCACTTTAAGTCATACATGTGCAGTTGACTTCAATTTGCAACAATATATGTGTGTTTCTTGAATTTATCTCTCCTGCACCCAAACAACAGCAACTACAGGTGGAAACCACACAGCTGACTATAATGAATAAGTGATTTCACATTAGACTTTCAAAATAAAGTTTGCTGAGTAACATTTGTTCTCAATAGGAAGATCGAGGTGAATCTTCCACCAGGGTCATTTCTTATTTTTAATGCTTTTTATGCTTTTTGATACACCTTATTTACATTCAGAGTGCATCTAAATTATTTATCAATTGAAATGTTTACCTAAAAAAATCACTGCACTTTAACTGTCAACTTAGCTGTGGGAAGTGGAGATGCACCATCTGTGAGAAACTCGGCAACATAAACACAAGTCAAATAGAAAGGCATCTTTCAGTGCGCATGGCTCACTGGTCAAAACAAGCAAGAAATCCCCACTGATATTTTCAGACGCTGGTCCAGGAGGATTTGAGTTCAAAGTGAGAGTTTATAGGGTTGTCTCTTACTAACTGTCAGTGAAGAATGAAAGGAATTGGCTGTCAAAACAAAGGAAAGGATGAAATCACCGCAAATGCCAACAGACTAATATACCAACTCTGTCCACTGTTACAACCTTTACTGTCACAAATGGAAAGCTGTCATTTTACTGGAACCGCTTCTTCGGTGCTGAAAGGACAGTGGCATGCTAAACTGTCTTAACCATGAGCCTCACTGCCTAGTGAGAGGAATAGCACAGAAACTATGAGGCAGCCCAGCAGACAAAGGTAGTTTTTAGAGTCAGCCCCAGTGAAGCTGTTGGCCTTGATGGGCTGTTGCAGATTTAGTTAAGAAGTTCATAGAAAGTGAGAAACCTGCGTGCTTTGACTCCCTTTGGGATTTGTGCTTCACTTAGCACGCAAAGGGGGGAAAAAAAAAATTGGATCAAGTTGGTGTGATCTAAGAAATAGAAGCACATTGGTTGCGTGAGACGAATGACTGATGGACAGCCCAAACACTCCAGAAGCACTTAAAAAATCTTTCAGCGTGAATTGCCCATAAAAGAGTGCTGTTCACTCGAGACAAATGATGAGGGAAAAGAAAAAGAAAGATAGAGAGGGGGAAGACAGTGAAGGAGATGAAAGAAAGCAAAAATGTCGAGAGGTTAAAAAATTGACTTCCCCCCACGCAGATCCGCATACATGCAGGCTTTGTGTAATTGTTTAGTTACTGTACAGATGTCAACAAGTTATCATTGGCATGCAGCCTTCACACTGCTCTGTCACTGCTGCTGTGTTTTTGACTGTTGCGTCTGCTTTGTACAGTACTAGGTGTTACATTCTTTTATGACGTGTTTGGCTTAATTTACAAATGGCGTGCAAAGCGCTCTCACGGCAACTGCTATCAATTTAGTCAAGCGCACTTTTATCAAATTATAAAACAATTTATCGCCCCTCCGAACATGTAATGTTCAATGAATTATACTGCCATGACGCAAATGGCAGCTCTGCTCAGCACATATCAAACACAATTTGGGAGGAAGCACACACCGATTGGAGGGCTGTTCCTTCTTTTCTTTCACGCAAGGCTGTTTTTAAGCCTACTTTCACACCTATTGCCCGTTTGCTTTGTTTCATTTCAGATGATAAAATGATACATTGCTGCATTTTTCCTTTGGGTCGATTTACGTTCACGCCGCAAAGTTGTAAAGCGGGCCAAAGCACACACCAGCGCAGACCTGTCCTTACGCCATTACATCATAGCCTCTTTTTCCCTCTGTGTAGGTAAATAAATGCCATGTGGAGAGGTCACACTTTGCAAGTCCAAGAAGCTAACTAACTTTAGCATAAGACGTAACCCCCCAAAAATGAAAAGTGGCTTAATACGAGACCTTTTCCTGTGATGCTGTTATATACGAGGCTGTTTAAATACAGAAATACCGTCAAAAGACCTGAGGCCGACTGGAAGGAGGCCATTCGGTCTGAGGAACGATGCAGCTTACTGTGAGGACAAGTTTGACAATATTCGTGCAACTGAAACAGTTATTGAACCACTAGATGTTGACCACCTCTCCTAGGTGATGTTGGCTAGCTTGTTTTGTTCCATATCGGAGTGCGATTACTGTGTTCACATCTCCCCAAACGAACCGGGCCGAGGGGGGAAACACTTCCTGAGCAACTTCTCCAAATGATCCAGGTGTGAAAGCATCCTAAGAATGACACCTTTAGGCCATCCCACCCTCTTCTTCCCTGGCTTCCTCATCTTCCTTTTCTAGCATCCACTCACAATTACCCCTTGGGAAAGGGGAAGTTGTTCCTCAAAAATTAAAACAATCCTCCCTGTGTGGCCAGTCGTCAAACTCTGGTTGTGGTTCTGACCAGCGTTGAAGTGCCAAGAAACAGCAGTGAAAGGTTTGTCAGTGATCTGTTGTTGTTGTGTTGTTAGTCTTGTTGCCTTTTATTCAATTGAGGGGTAGACAACCAAGTCCAGATGTTATTTGTTAAGGCCTCCGTTGCCAATTGTGTGTGTGTGTGTGTGTTTGTGTGTGTGTGTGTGTGTGTGTGTGTGTGTGTGTGTTTGTGCTGCCAATTACAGCAAGTTACAAGGAAGCTGTCCATTTAACAGAAGTGGATGAATTCCCAGGCAGCCCGAAGTGAAACTTGTTATAGAATGGAGAAAGAGGAACATTTAAGTTGAAGTGTTTACCTTTACAGGCAAAATTTGTGTGTTTGTGCACTGTGTGTGTGTGTGCGTGCTTGTGTAAGTGTGGCACTGTAAATTCCTAATAGCTATCTCCCACTCATTGCTGTGCACTTTTTTGCCTCTCCTTTCGGTTCATAAGGTTCACGATGTGCCTCTCTCAACTTGACTTCTGTTTTAGTAGATGACTGCTCTCTCTGGGAAACGTGTTGCTATCATGCCAGAAAACAGAAACAGAACAGAATTTTTAAAATAAATAAATAATGCAGTTTGCAAATTAAACCTTTGGGATTTATTGTGAAAAAGCAACTCAGTTGCCATTTTGATGTCATTCATAGGATTTATTGCAGGACTTCCCCCACCTGATAACATAGCCCCAAAGCAGGGTCATTTGGGGATATAAAGACCGAGCTCCAAACTGAATGAATGGGGACAGAGCTATAAGTTCACTGTCAACAGTCAACAGGACATAAAAACTGCATGTTTCAAAGAGCCAGTCAAATCTGATCGAAATCCACTGGGACATAATTTCACCCCAAATAAGGTTTCAAACATTTTTCTAAGACATTTTACTACACATGCACAAGATTTCACAACACCGACTCTTTTTACACTTCAGTCCAGAGTTCCAACCCGATTGGCTATAAATATTTCCCTGTTCAGCTGTTGTAAAACAGACGATTGGCTGTTGAGGAAAAGGGGAAGAATACTTTTTATACTTTACCGAATTTTCCATTTAAAATGCTTTATGCAGTTGTCTCTTCTCTAACGACGTCTCTTATTCCACTGCACTGGTTTTAGCTCTTTATACCAGTAACTTCGGGCAGTAGTCACCTGCCATATTAATCATACAGCCCCTTTTGACCATTGCACAAACTTGTCTGCCTGAAAAGATGAAAACTGTATACTCGGCTGTTTGTTTCAGTTTGTGTCACACATTCAAACCTTTAATTGCTTTCTTTCAAAGAGATGGAAAAAAGAGCATTAAGAGCAGGAGTGTGAATATGATTAGCTTAGCTTAAAGCCTGCTTTTGTTTAGTTCAAAAATAGATCAGCACCACCAAAACTGACCTTAAGTATTAGCTCACAGCTTGTATCCTCATTTTTACATTATTCTGTCTGTATTCGGTTAAAGGATACAAGTAATAAGTCATCTCCAGATGTATCGGGGTGTCAGATATGGATTAACTTACCTGGCTCGGACCCTGGCCTCAGTCTTTATACGAAGCAAAACTGAAAGTCTCTTATCATGTTTCCACAAATGCTATGATATTTAATGCAAAGCCTTTAACTTGATATCAGTCTTCTTATCTCTCCCTTTCTGAAAGATTTCAAACTGGTGTATTTCCTGAAATGTACATTTCATTCAATTTTTTTTTTCAAAAAAATAAACAGTTTCAGAGGAAAAACATGTTTCTGGTCTCAAGTTAAGGTCATCAGGATACGTTTGTGATTTTAACTTTTGAACAGAAGTGTTGCCTGTTCGCAGGCTGTGAACAGCCAAAACAGCCTTTTTGAAATGTTTTCCAGATGAGTACTTTTAAAACTGGAACCTCATAACATTGTTCTTAAAGATGCATTTGATGTCTGCATGCATGATGTGATGCCAGAAGGCTAGAGCTGCATGTACTGTTGCAAGAAAATAGGGAACTGATAAAGACTAAAAATCATTTTGATAAACATTAGGAAATCAAACGCCAGTTACTCAAACTGAGAGAGCTGATAGCCTTTATGTTTTCAGTGAACAGGACCTGTAAAAAATGGCATGCCCCATGACCTTTAAATTATGCCAGGTTACTGCTGTAGGTAGCAAACTAATTAGCCAGCCATGCTTAGGTTAACAGGTTGTTGTGGAGCAGAAAAACACAGTGTTTGATCTGGTGCGCATGCTTTTTTCACATGATAAAAGACTTCTCTTTATTCAAAGCATGAGTAAAATTGAGTTCATTGATAGTGTAAGTGTGACTTCTTTTTAAATTCTAAACAGGAGTCTGTTTTCTGATAGACATTCAAATTTCAAAGTAAAAACATTATCAACTTTAAAGCACCTGTCCTTTCCATTAAGAAGCAGAGAAAAACAGCAGTAGATTGGCTGGAAGACTTTGCATACACACACACGCACACACACACACACACACATCAAGTTTCTAGGCCTGCACAACTGAACTGATGACAGCAGGCACAACTTCAAAAGGTGAGACATCCCATAACTCACATCAGTCTCCTGGCAATCCTTGATTTTTCCAACCAATCATACTCTAAGAATGCTGAGGGTAAACAACTCCAGCTGAATGACAGGTTCGTCAGAGTTGTGACTCTTCCCCTCTAAAACTGGGTCTTCTCAGTCTGCGTGTGGTGTGTGTCATCTTATTCTTCTGCATAGAACACGATGTTCCACTGCAGATGGGACTTAGTTTTTACTCAACCCGATATTAATCCATTATCTGTAGAGATGATTAATTTGGTGAGACTTTTGGTTTTGCTTGTATTGTGTAGTCATGCTTGTGCTCAGAGAGGCTAATTCTCAGTAGGATGGGTTTCCATCTGCCTATTTTATGCGTATTTTCGATTCTGTTACATTACAAGAACCTCTATCAAAACAAAAATGTGCTCAAGCTCGGCAGAGAGGAATAAGTTTTATATCAATTTAAATAAAATGTGATAAAGTACACCGGAAATAGAAGAAGAAAAAAAAGCATGTGACTAAAACATCCACTGAAGCCACTGGTTGTTTACGAAATCACTTCTTTGTTCTCTCAATCACAATTCCATATTTAATAGACACTCAACAATTCACTGAACACTTAAAACTGGAAGCCCATAACATTGTTCTTAAAGATGCATTTGATGTCTGCATGCGTGATGTGATGCCAGAAGGCTAGAGCT
>JAQLOL010000004.1:2805622-2829338 GCA_029783665.1 Naso thynnoides
AGGAACGAGTAACAATGGTTGTTAAATGAATATGGCAGAATATGGAGCATAGACAACCTTATTTTGTTCATAGAATTAAATCTTAGCACCTGTGGAGTTAACGGTAGTGTGGATGCCGCTGATCAACAGTGAAAAAAACCCTGAATCTGTTAGCTTTAATGCAGTTGTTCTTTCTGTTTTGAAAGCTTTGAAGTTAAATGATAAGCCTTGGTGTGTTTTCTTTGGATGTTTATTGTACATTGCACAATTGGCCTGATACTAGTTTGAGAGAATGAAACATCAGCATTCAAAGGGCAGTAAAACTATTGTCTGGTGGATGGCACTGCCCTAAAGGAGAGAGTCGGGGAACAAAAATCTCAATGCAGTTAGACTGCGTAAAAGATTGTAACATGAGTGGCTGCTGCTGGCATCTATAAAATGGACACGCTGTTTATCTTTGTACACTCTCCACTACTGACTCTGTCAAAACCAGAGCAGTTTTTTTAAATATTGTGGATAAAAATAAATATAATCTTGTGCATTTTATTTTTATAACTTTTCTATAGTAGATAATTGTGGAGGTTTGACAAAAAACATTATACAAGTCTTTGCCCAACAATTCTGTCTTCGCGTTGCGCATTTGAGCTAAAAATAGTGTATTGTAAATTTGTTTCACACAAGAGTTTCCCCTCTTTTTTAAATTGTTTTAAGGTTTTGACACCTACTTAATGCGTGTGATTGTGTGTGTTGTTTTTATAAGCTTGTAGATGACGTAGACACTTGTTTTCGGCGTCAAAACAGTTGTGGACACGGAACATTCAAAAGGTGGGAGGCAGACTGAGAGGCGAGAGGAAACTTTTAGATGAAAAGTGGTGTTTTGAATCTACTGGGGAAAAGTGGGTGGACAGAATGAGTAACAGTCACCTCCCCCACTGCATCTACTGTCAAGGTGCCCTTGAACATCCATCTGCAACTGTAAAGTTGATTGAGTGGGCTGCATGTGTAGAAGTGAATCAGTGTGTCACCAGACACGCTGCTCATTTTGCTTATATCTTATATAATCCATGCACTGATTCCTGCTGTTATATTTATGTGACCATGCCTGTGTAAGGTTATTGACGCAATAAAAAACTAATTGTCACATTTGATTTTTTTTTTTGAAGGGGGGATATTCATTACTGGCCAAGACACTGACAAACTTGTGCGTTTAAGGATAAAATAAAAAATCAGCACACACTCAGTGAAACAGCACTCAAAGTGTTTACTTACATGGACAGGCCTGACAGGGACATACTGTACTTAAAGTGTGTGTTGCAGTCAAGCAAAGCAGTCCGCGTCAGTTTTACCTTTTGTTAAAATGCAGCAGAGAGCTACGCAAAAAATAGTTGAATCTGGCTGAGAAATATTTAGGATAGCTCTCGCTTTGGGGTGACGGTCAGTACATGCTAGACAGGAGACTGAATGGAGCTTTAATTGTTGAGTGACTTTTTTTTCCAAGAAGTCCTTCCCACAATTTTCAGCTGTATTGCACAACAGCTAATGTTAAGAAGTCTGCCCTTTAAAAGTAGAGGAAACTGGCGTATCTCTGCACTTTATAGAGCCGAATTATTTAGCCTGCGGGAGGTCCAGCACAGCTGTCCTCATCTTACCTCAAAGTCGTTTCAATTCATTAAGGCACACGTAAGGTTTATTTAGCTGTTTGATGTTGTCAGCCATAGTAAATGTTTTAAGTGCACTGTTGTCAGGTCAAAATGAGAGTTAAAGTGAGGTTTCTATAATATTGAACAAAACAAATTTGCTCTTGATGAAAAAAGAGAAACTCAAGTTGCCAAGAAATCAAACGTTGTTTTTGAGGACAAGCATCATTTAGCATTTAGCTTAAACTATAAATTGTCACATTTCAAGTAATGTCTTCTCAGACTGGACTGAAATCCTTGTTAAAACTGTACCTTCTTAACCAAAACGTCCTACTGTTTTTTCCTCTGTCGCAGAGACCCTTCTGAGCTTCGTGGATGACATCTTGTCTGGGGCGAGGTCTCCATGCGTGATGTTAGGCGATATCCCCGACCTCTTGTCCTCCTCCATCAGCATGATTGTTCGCTGCCTGGAGCCTGACACCACATACATGTAAGTTACTGTCTTTCTTTTTCTTATGAACATATAGGCCTAACTAATAAAAAATAAACTGACCAGAAATTGCCACATCTCTGTACAAATCAGGTCTAACAGCTTCTGCATGTGTTTAGATGTTTAGAGGGTAAAGCAGTTCTTCCCTTGTGTGCAAATTTGACTACAGGACTCTTTGTGCATTGAGATTTTTTTTATTTCCTGAACTATGTAGTAATTCCAGGCAGGTCTTATTTTGTGCATTGTGTTCACAATGAAAAGGTGATCAAATTAAGCTGAATCGAAAAAATCTTAATTTGTTCTGCCAGCATTTCATTGTACTTCGTTGCAGACTGAAGTAGACTGTGGCCCCACAATGCATTGCAGGAGAAAATGGAGGCGCTACACACAGCTGGAAAAGATTAGAGTAATTGTAGTGAGACAGCTCCAGAAACACCAAACAAACAAAAAAAATCGTCTTTGGAAAAACATTTGGTTTTCTCTTTGTGAAGTTTTATTGGCTGTGTCATTCAAAGTTACACTCTGATTGACATTAATGCACAAATTGTATCATTTCCTGTCAGATTACATCAGTATAGTTTACGAATATGTTGAATACCAACTGAAAAACAAACAACAACGACAAGAGTAGGACATATTAACCTAGGACATGTTGCAAACATTAGCTTTGGCAACATACAAACTGATTTCAGCACGTTACTATCGTGTAGCCTAGCTAAATAAATAAAAAAGAGGGAAATACAACAGCTAGCGTAGCTTCATCAGTGACACCTTCCAAATATCTCCAGTGTGTCACATTAGCTAAACTGGTGAACAAAACATGTAGATGTAGAAGTTGCTTTGTGGTTTTTTACAGGCAGGTAGCTTCCGCCATTTAGCCTGCTGACCAAAAACAGCTTATTTGAACTGTTTCCTTTTCTTTATTTGTCTTACGCTATCACATTATAATGAAAATCTTTGGAGGGTTTTTTTTGTTTGTTTGTTTGTTTGTTTGGGTGGTTTTTTCGAGCCGTCGCATAAACTGACACTCTGTGCTACGCTAGGCTGCAAGCATCAGATAACTTTTCTCGTCTGGAGCAATTGACGGAAGTTTATATTTTGATCCTCATAACTTTGCATAAGATAGCAAATAACCAAATTTCATAAAATTGAAGTACTTCTTCACTGTGTTGGGTGACATTTCTAATTGCAAAGATAGTTTGGGGTCCCAGTTTAGTTCCTGGTCTAGTATGAAGTGTTTGCTAGTAGAATTTAATCAGGATGATTATCAAATTAATTTGGTCAGTATATCAGATTAAGGTCAGGACTTAAAAAAGAATTAAATATTAAAATTTATTTTCTTTCCTCACAAACATATAAGAGGAAATAAAACAAAACTGGAATTTGATCCATGTTCCAGTCAAATAGTTCTGTGTACGTATGTGCGTATGTATGTGCGTTTGTGTGTGCTTTGGTGAAAAAGTTCAGCAATGTAATGCAGCGACTTAGATGTTGTTCTTTTTCCGAGTGCACACACCGGATGCTCAAATGTTCTCATTAACATGCTGACAATTCTCACAGACAGCCTGCCAGGAGGGAAGCCACACACACTTAGTAGGGAGGAAAAGAAATCTAGTGAAGTGGAGAAACAGAAATGGAGGGGCAGTGGCACAATTTGGGGTAGAGAAAGAGAAAGGAAAGAGTGAGAAAAAGATCAAGAGGGAAGTATAGCACATGAGCATGAGCAAAACAAAGGAGAAGAAAAAGAGGGCAAGAGGCCCGAGGACGGAGCCTCTTCAAACAGTTTTGATGTATGTGGGCTGAGTGAGCAGCTACACATGCCCTTTTAATCCCAGAGTCAGTGGGGCTCCTGCTCTCTCTATCCTGTCTGGCAGCTCATTCTTCTCTCCAAGCCAAGGCCTCATCTCTCCCTTCAGGGCGCTGCACGCTCCGTATATTTTCAGAACCCTTGCGAAGCTTGAGATTGGTGCCCTGTGGTGGGAAAATGTATTGTGTGTGGGGAACCATGAACATTACATGCTTATATGTAGGCATCACACAAAAAACACGCTCCGCAGCCGCAAGTCTTTAAAGATGTTGGAAAGGTTTTATGTTTTAAAGCCAGTTGCTCGAAATCGATCATGTCTCTGTTTTCAGTGAAGTATGCATATCTGAAGTTCACTGAACTTTTTATCCTTAAATGCAACCTGAATAAAACAGTTTATGTACAGCATCCATGAGGATAAAAATGTGATTCAGTTTTTCTTCAGTCGTCTGCCCTCTGCTATTGTTGGTGTAATTGTCTGGATTCATGATGGCACAGGTGGATGCAGTTTTTGTTTTGCTCACTAGGTGGAGATATTCATTCAGTGAAATGACTTTTTTCAGTTATTGTGAGTCTGACTCAAGTGAAAGTCCTGTATTTGCAGTCTCTCATCTCCAACAAGGAAAGTGTCTTAGTTGAATTAACAGCTGTATAAAATGCAGCAGCTGTCAGATGTTTGCTGCAGCTGATGTGACCTTGGTACATAACATCCATCAAACTCCATTGCGGGAACTCTTAATGACTTTATAAGGTTGTGTTGAACATTTTTGGCCGAGATTATGTATCACTCACAATCAGCAGCACATTTTCTTCACATTAACATGAGTGTGCGTGTGCTTATGTGTCCAGGTTCCGACTGTGGGCAGTAGACAACACAGGGCGCCGTTCCAGTCCGAGTGAGGTCACCATCAAAACTCCGTGTCCAACTGTGGATGACGTCAAAGCACAAGGTGAGAAAAGAGACAGACTAAAGTCAAGAAGGTGAATCACCTTTCTGTACTGATCACAGGTGGCTCACAGAGATGAGTCCAGTGTTCCCCTGCTGTACATATGTGATCATAATACAATGGACATTCTATTATATATAATACATATAATACAAACAACATCTTATACATTTTGCCACATTAATGTTTAGGATTTAACTGATTGAAATGGGTTCGTTTGTTGTATTAAAGGGGTAAGAGTCAGTCATTTCCATTCTTCAAGTAAAAAAGAAAAATTTGAGAGAGATGATATTTTTCATTTTTCTAGTAACCAAATATAAGTAATAGCTAATTCAAAGGACAGATGCTTCCTTTTTCTGTTGTTAAACATCAGCTCATAGATGAAGCCATAAAGTCAGTTTTCCTTTCTGGAGCAGGACTGTTTATGCACAGTGTAAGATTTTGACTATAAAACTGTGGAATTCCACATAGTCCAAAATGAAAGAAGATTCAAAGTTGAAATCTTTCGCTACTCTGTTCACGAGCAAGAGTAAATCTCTTGGCAAAGATGTTATTGCAGATCCTGCTGATATGAATCAGCCATTGCAAAAATGCCCCAGCCACTCAACTGTGACACTACTGGCTTACGCTGCAGGTTTTTTAAAGCCTGGAAATAAATGAATGGTGTGAAATGTCGTACTTCCACTCTGTAGCTCTGTTTATGACAATTTTTTTTTTCGGGAGGGGGGGCTTTCTCAGCCAGGACAGGTGGATTTACTAATCTGACAAACCATGAAAAGAAAAACTCTATTTGAAGAAAATGTTCAACAGCTTTGGCTTTAGAGAGCTATGCTAATGATTTATTAATTGTAACATGTTATTGATATGAAGATATGCACATAAAAATACATCTGTGTTTTTCATCTGAACTGCAAAGTGCAGCTGCAGTAGAAAAAGAAAAAGCAGAGGGCATCGCATTACTTCTGATGGGGAGTATTTATTGAAGTCAAATGACATAAAAAAAGATATCTGCAACTATTTTAATAAATGGTTTGTTTTTAAATCAGCACTTTTCAGGCAAAATGCTCCCAGAATTCTCTGGTTCTCAAGGTTCGCCACTCTTTATTGCTTTATGTGATCCTAAGTTTTACATCTTTGGATTGTAGAATGCAAGAAGAACTCAACAAGACATCTGATCACAGCCATGGGCAATACTCCCTTTATTCGGACATTTTATATTGGTTATTGATTGGTGAATTAACTGAGAATGACAATTTGGTTAGTTGCAGCCTTTAGAACATTTTCTCCAAAGGATTATTTGGTATAAAGCAGCAGAAAACTTCTTGTTTAATAAAAATGTTTTCTGATTAATTATACTAAACTCAGTCCGTGTGGCTGCTGTGGCTCAGCGGGTAGAACAGGTTGTCTGCTTAACAGAAGGTCAGTGGTTTGATGATGCCCGCCTCTTTCAGTCTGCATGTCCAAGTACGCTTTATCAATATACTAAACTGCAAATTGCTCACAGTGGCTGTTAGTGTGTATGTGTGTGTGTGTGTGTGTGTGAGAATGCTGACTTGTCTTGTAAAATGCTTTGCGTAGTCTAAAGACTGGAAAATGCGATACAAATGCCGTCAATTCTCCATTTGTGGCTGCCATGATTCTACCGTATATTTCTCTTCATTGCCCAGAGGAGTTG
Organism: Naso thynnoides; assembly: GCA_029783665.1. NCBI lineage: Eukaryota > Metazoa > Chordata > Actinopteri > Acanthuriformes > Acanthuridae > Naso > Naso thynnoides. The sequence goes on from JAQLOL010000004.1 coordinate 2,812,155, forward strand.
ACCTATGACTTTGTTTTTCATTTTAGAAATAGCCGATAAAATCTACAACCTGTTCAATGGTTACACCAGTGGGAAGGAGCAGCAGACGGCCTACAATACTCTGATGGACCTGGGTGCCCCCACGCTCCATCGTGTTCTCTACCACTACAACCAGCGCTACGAGAGCTTCGGAGAATTCACTTGGAGGTGCGAGGACGAGCTGGGACCCAGGTACGGTTATTTTCTAAGCTCCTTTTTAGGTCAGATTTGACTGTTTTCTTGCCTTAGAAATAAAATGTGTCTCTGGAAACCTTATACCACTTTTTTCTTCAACACTGAAGCTGATGAAGAAAGCAAATGAAGGAAACTGTGAGACTGTCAAACGTTTGGAATCCAGTTTTTGTATTTCTTAAGTGCCCACTTCTTGGACATGTAACCTCACATCAGAAATATGCATTCCTTCCACCAAATTGATCATCAACTTTAACTTAATGACTAATTTGTCAGAAGGACCCGACAATATGCAAGTCAAACTTTTAATAGAACACTAAAAAAACCCGAGACATCTGATAATGTGTTGACTGTGTTCACTATAATTAGTCTCTGCGTCACTGATGAGTTGCCCTCCCACCGTGAAAATGCCGTCTGACACGCTGAACTTGTGCAACTGGTGTCGATGTCTTCGAACAATAACACAACAGCCTGACTGCAAGATTGAAGGCAAGTGGCAACTAGACAAGACGCTGGTTTTGTTTGGTGTGAACACCACTTGAAAGTGTAATATGAGCAGATGGCCCTTTCACCAGCAATTTCAAATATTTTGTATAACCCAGACACTGATTTCGCTGTTTGCAGACCATAAAAATTAAACATATGACAGATTTGGACTGGAATAATATTACAGATATGCTCCATTAGTGATTACTTTACCCCTCGCTGCTCATGTGGAACTCCTTTCCTCAGTGATTCAACAGTGATTCATAGACCTCAAGCACTATATCAAATACTTGTAGAAGACATGCTTCATGCCATCAAGTGCGTTATTTAAAACACGATACTTATGTAATGCACCAAATGTGTGCTAATCCGTCGCAGAGGATAGTTCCCAACATGTACACTTGTCCAGTTTCTAACTCCTTTTGGCAAAGTTTGCAGCTTTTTCAAAGAAAATATTTTGAGGGGTTTTTTTTGTTTGTTTGTTTTGTTTTTTCTTAAATGAAAATGTAAATTAAATAAGGTTAAGTAAGGTCTGGAGTGGGCTGTGGACTAAGTGCTACAGATAGCTAAGGGAAGTTGGACAGTACTGACATCATAGATGTCATCATAGATGCGATGAGAGAATCTCTCCATGAAGACATGCAGTGTGACACTCTACTGTTCACACAGAAAGTGGCAGCAACTGTTGTGCTAAGCTTAACATAAAGAGAGAGAGAAGTTAAAACCCTGACTCTTTTCTCACCTTTGCACAGCTGGCCAATCACAGTGTGAAGCAGATGTGATTGTTAGATTGTCTGTTTCAAGAGAAGGAAAGTTACAGACATGGTACAACACAGGTCCCCTAATCACATGTTGAAAGGTGTGATTTGACCATCAGACAAACACTTCTGATGGAGTAAACTGGCCCCTTGATGCAAATACACACGCCTGCACCTGTTGCATTGAAATGTTTGACCGCATGTTTGTGCTCCTGTCGTTTGAATGTTGCTCTTTAACTGTGTTTTAGTAAATCTACAAAGTCTAGACGAGTGGGCTGACATCAGTTTTGTTCGTGAATTTAGACATCTCTTTTGACATCTCTGTTATTGTACCCTGACACTGAATTGTGATGTTGCCCATTGCTGCCACCTGTTCTTATAATGCAGCAGATGGAAGACAAAAAGTAGTAAAGAGGTAAGAAAGAGGCACAAGGATAAGCAGCGACACTCAGATACTGCCAGCTTTTTTTTTTCCCTAGTACTGATAGAGCTAGGCAACTTAACACGGCTTTCATCAAAAAACACACACACCATAACATATTTGGCACATTGTCTTAAGTTGTTGTGATTATCTTCAGCAGCCTAGTCATAGCTGAAATGCAAGCAGCCATTCCTGGTTTGGATCTGAAGGTGAAGCTTCAACAGATGTTGCGCCATGTTTCTGTTGCCCTGGAAAGGGCATTTGCATGTGTGGCATTTTTTCACAGTCTCTGCCAAACGTTGAAAAGGGTGAGGTGAGCGGAGGGATATTCTGTTGGTTGCAACCTAGATGCCACTAAGTCCTACCCACATTCTAGCCCTGTGAACAGCACAAAGAAATCCTTCCATCCTGACAGGGGGCCATCCCTGCAGTGGCAGCCGAATCTCCATGGTAAAGCTCGGTGTCCAACTCTTCTGTTGATTCTCGAAGGCGGCATATTCTGCTCCTGACTTCCAAAGTGGCATCTTTGATTCTAGTTGGTTGTTAGTTTGAATACAGTTACAAGGAAATTAATTCAAATTGACTGGGAAGCCAAGCGAGCTTAGCCTCTGTGACATTATCGGGACCATTTAGTACCGCACAACCAGGTAGGGCCTCCAATCCCCCCCAAAGTACGGATAAGTACCCACAATGTTAAATTGTAGCTTAATGTTTTATAAACAGAGCCATGTGTCGGACATAAAATATACTTATAAATGGCAGTCTGTGGTACATGCTTTCCCTTTGGCAGGTGAAACTTATTAGCCAAGGCTCCCTTAATTCTCTCTTTTTTCTCCGTGTCTGTGGGTTCCCCCACCCTTAATGAAAGGTTCTTTTTAATAGGGACCATGCTGGAAAGAATTGATATAATTGAGGGAGTTGCTTCTGAAGCGTTCCATTAAAATACACTTAGATTAACAGTCCCCCAATTTAGTTAAAGGGAGGGGTGATTAATGTTAATATGGGCACCCCAGTGCTGGAAAAGCAGGAGAGAAGTGCATTCAAGGTAAGCACTAGCAACAGGGTAAGGAAGTATAAACATGTTTTGTTTGGCCAAGTCATCAGATGAACATTAGACTTTCTCCGGTATCTGGTGTGGTGTGAGGATCTGAATGTGAAACAGAGCTGGATGCTGTCTGTTGTTAGCAAGCGAGCGGGCAGACAGAGAGGTTAATGGTCTGTCTATGTCTAAGTTTGTCTAAGTGTGCTGACAACTTCCCTGCGGCGTCAAACACTTTGTTTCTCTGACGTTATTCAACCATTGGGAAAAACAATTGCAGCAGATAAATGGTTGCACTGACGCCAGGACAAAAATACTACTGATATCATTTTTAGCAAAAGAAAATAAGGGCCATGCAAAGTTTCTGGCGTTTCAGCCATCCAGTATTGATGTTGGCCTTGTTCTGCAAAAACACCTAAGATCAGTTTGATCATTGTCATTTATTTTAACAAAGGCTGACTTTTACGGTGGGGTCTGATTTGCCCTTTGTGTTTGTTTCTTAGTATGAATAAACATTATGGTCACATTAGGATAAAGATTATTATCCTTAAACATTTTTCTAAGCCAATGGTTTGTTAGTATGAAGTATCGCAGCATAGTCAGACTGGTAAACACTGGGGTGGTGTGGAAATACCGCTGTTTATTCAACCTACCAAATCATTAGAGGTCCAAGCATTCAGTGGTAAAATGTTGTTGTTCTCGTTGCTGCTATGAGACATTTTTGTATTGGTCGTGTTCTTCTTATGTAGTCAAAGTGTAGCGTCTGGATCCTGGAACCTATAAAAGATAAAGCACCCAACAGTCCAGATAGATATGCATCCCCACCCACTATGCAACTACTCTACCTAGTGTTACCGGGTAATATGAGTCCATTAGAATGGTCTTGATACACACACATATTTAGGCAAGGACCCGTTACCAGTGCAGATTCAGATTTAATATTATCTCACATTTAACCCCTGTCATTAGAAGTGTAACACTTCATGGTGTGATCAAAAAGTTTCAAGACTGTTCCTGTTGTACAAGAACCCAGTGGTGCACAGTGATGTGCATGCAGCAGGTGCAGGCAATAACATTCTTGAGTAAGCATACAGGTTATATTGCTCAATCAGCGTCAGCATCTAAATTACATGCATTTTTATGACCACTGGTACGTGGGCATTTGTGATATCATGACTCTCGAGCAGAAGCCACACCCTGTTGAAGTCTGCAAGAATTTCCATCAGCAGTACTGGGATACCCCACGCTTGGCATCGAGGATCATCATTAGTGACGAGAGTTGTGTCCACCATTACAACCCAGAGACCAAACAACAGTCTTTGCATTGAAAGGAGCTCACAGTCAGCATTCATTCACTTATTTCCACGGGTCAGACTGTTAATGCCAACATTTTGAGGCATCTGAGGGAGAACATTCATTGTAAACGACCTGACCCATGTTGCGATGGCAACTGACAGCAGTCTTGCTTACAGTGCACTGAAAATGCAGACCATGTTCCTGCGACATCACAGTCGTCACTCCCCTATCCCCCGTACTCGCCACATTTTGCTAAGTGTGACTTTTTTGTTCCCAAAAATGAAGTGCGAGGTTGCCGTTCTGACATTGTGGAGAGGATTTAGAGCACATCGCAGATGGTGTGTGATGTGCGTACAGAACAGGACTTTCAAGCACTGCAGGGAGTGGTATATCCCTGCACAAGGGGACTGCTTTACAGGCAATGGCAGTCAGATTTCGATCAGGTATGGCGATTGCTTTTTATAAGTGCAGTGTCTGAACATTTTAATCGCACCTTAAAAAGTTTCCTGAAACCAAAATCTTCAGAGCAAAAATGTTTAGAAAACCCTGATTTTTTTTAAAAAAACTGTGTCTTTTAACGACATCTGACAGTATACAAATCCGATAAAGACAAGGAATTAGAAATATCACACACTGAATATCATATTACCATTTAATATTGTTGTTACATGTTCTAGGCTGGCACTTCAGGATACTTTCAAATGATGACATCACACGCCTGTGACATCATCAGATGGCCACCTGGTATTTATTAGCTGCTGTTTCCCAACACGTGCTCCAGACAAGGGCTTTAAAGTAAATTCAATAAAGCAAAAGACATGCCATAACCATTTCTGGCTAACTTTACTGTTGCTCATTCAAAACTCTTTCTCGGCACATTGCAGCATATCTTAACTATTTACAGCCAAGTAACATTTCGTGACTTAATTGGTAGGATTGTGTATCACTTTACAGCATGCACATGTGCGGAGGGTAAACATTAAATCACCATTTTCTTGGCCAAATAACTGTCCTCCACCTAAACAGCCCATGTGTGGTATCACCAATGGTAAAGAAGGGAGCAGAGAGACTATCGCCCCACACACACACACACACACACCACACACAAATGTATATACCACAGACACACACAGGTTCATCCTCCTTAATCAGCTCAATGTTTCATGGAGAGAATTCCCCAGTTTCCTTGTCACAAACAATGAGGATTGAATAAACGAGATTTTTATTAGCTAGTCAAAATACAGATAACAAGAACTCTGCTCAGGCTCTGACTCAATGTAAACTCCTATCAGCCAAGTAAGCAATATCTGGAACCAAATGAATGAACAAATGTGTCTTCATCTTTCTTGTGGCAGCAGATATTCTGATCTGCTGTTTTTAGAAACGTATCGAGTCTCACTGACGAGATTGTTTGGCATACTATGGAGGACATTTTTGTTGCCTTTTTCATGCAACATCACATAGCGTATCACATAACTCAGACCATAAACTCACGAAACACTGTCTCTCTAAAGCTTGATACTTCTCCCCTCCAGGGCCAGATCTTGTCATCGCCAGGGGAGTAACCATCATTTAAGGCACGCCGCTTGGCTGTTGACTTATGAATGCTAGATGTTTTGGCTTGGCTTTAAGAAAATCCTCTACCCTGGCCTGATTTCAGTCCTGACCATGTCCTTGGTTGGACTTTGTGCCCTTTTAAGAACTGAAAAGTATTCGATTTTTTTTTCTATTTTCTTTGCTTTTACATGACAGTCTTTCTAATCAGAGGAGTGCTTGTGATAATAAGTAGAGTTTTGGTTGGACTTTGTCTGAGGAAATCATAATCATAATCACAGCAGACTGTTTACTTTGCTCTCTAACTTTTTATAGTTGAGAGAAGGACAAAAATACCCAGTTTAAACAGAAGTGCCTTTCAGCTCCTCTTCCAGCAGAGATTTATTGGTTTCTGTCATACTGAAAAGTGAACAGTAACACACAAATATTCACAAACCCTCATTCCAGTAAAATAAACCCATTATCACAATCAGTATATATATATATATATATATATCATATATGATATATATGATATACGTGTGTGTGTATATATGTGTATATGGTCCTATCAGTTTTACAGTATGTGTGTTAAATCTATAAACATCAACCCAACACTGAACATTGCATTTCTTACTTCATCACAAACATATTAACCCATGTCTTTTGATATACAGTATGTACACCAAAATATTTTTTTAAGCATATTTATGCATTTGAATGGGACATATTAGGCTTTTCCATCTCCTCAACCTATAAATGGTGTTACAAAGTCGGATTGCCATTTTAAATGATGCCAAAGTATGAAATGATGAGGTAATGGTGTGTAGCAGTAATCCGCATTGTTTCTAATGGCTCTGAACACTCCGTTCTCACCAGTTCTTTTGAATTCTCAGACTGCTGTTGTGTCACAGTGTGCTGGGCTTCTCTATAGATTCCTCTGGAAGGTGTTTGTTTGAACTGGCCAATCAGAGCGGAGTAAGCCTTTAGGGGCGGGGCAGGAGCTGAAACAAAGCATCTCAGACAGAGGAAAATCCTGGAAGAAACAGAGCTGCTGCAGTTGGCTGTATAAGAAAACAGATGAATTTTTTTGAGCATCAAAGCATGTAAACCTGCTCTAGCAGTAACCAAGAATAAAATGTGAACCCGAAAAATGAGCATAATATGGCCCCTTTAAAGACAATGAAAGCTTCACCAGGACCTCATCCTGTTAACAGAAAACAAACATGTGCTCGACTTCCGATTTAGTGTTTCACTTCCTGTGAGTGATTCCCAGGAGGCAGCGCTTAGGATGGGAAAACCCAGTGGGACACAGTGACATCTAGTGGATGTAAGAGTGAACTACGTCTTTCCACTAGGGAACATGTATAAACCACACAACTTTTATTAATTATGACAGAAATAATCAGTGTCAGAAAGGCAGTTTGGATTAAGTGCAGCTGATCTTGAAATTATCAGTGCCAATGGTATTACCTGAACAGTCAGCTAGAGAGGCCGAACCAAGAGTCAATGCAAGCGGTGTGAGCGCTCTGGTAAGAGGGGACATAGAGCCGGTATCAGAGCTTAGCTCATCCAGTTTAGACTTAGGCTGTCCCATCACCCCGCCTACATCTGACTGTTGTCCGCTCACAAGAAAATAAAATGGATAAAATAAGACTCAAGCAAGCTAAGCTGTGGAAATTCAGAGACCGTTAGGTCCGCATCATTACACAGAACTGCTCAAGCTTTTACACTTCATCAGTGACCTCATTCAGAGCTGACAAATACACTACAGTAGGGTTAAGGCTTAAGGTCATCAGCAATCACGCGACAAAACAAACAGATGGTAACATTATTGTAGCTGGTGATGGCATGTCAGCAACACCACCACAGCCATCCCGGACCCTCACCAGTTTGCATTCAGAACCAACAGATGCACAGACGATGCCATCTCCACTGCGCTGCACTTCCCCACGTCTTCACACACCTTGAAGATGACAGAATTATCTATTATCTGTATTTTTATAAAGCCTGCAGGTTTAGAGCTATGATGTGCTGTTTATGAATTTGTATTTGCATTTTTGTATGCACGCACGCACGCACACACACACACACACACACACACACACACGCACACACACACACACACACACACACACACACACACACTCATCCACACATTTTTTAATACTTGGTTGTCACTTGTGATGTGTTTTTTGAGTTTCTTGTTTGTTTTTTTGTTTAGTGTAGAGGACCACAGTGGAAATAAGCCTCAGGGCTTTTTTGTGCTCTAATCCTCGGTCTAATCCTCATGATTTTTTGTATGTATGTTTTTATCTATTGTTTGTATCTTGTATTTTTTTTAAAAAATCACCAAAATAAATCCAATCCAAAATGAGGTTCCTTCATCTCAGCTCAACACTCACCACAATCTCCCCCTTGAAACTGATTGGAAAACATTCTTGGTTTAAGTACCACATCAACTCTACATCAGTTGGAGTGTGTGAACATTTTTTGTTTACAGGAAATCAGCATCAGAGAAACTCTGTCATGAACATCACACATGTTGATTCATTTTAAAGTCCTGTGGCAAGTTCTCGTGAACTTTTTACAGTGGAGTGGCCCAGAGCAGAAAGGGTCTCCCACAGGTGATTGAGACCACCCAGGACATCATTGGTACACATTAACAGAGCCATCGGTATTATCAGTGAGTTGCCTTCTCAGAGCCCAGAAGACATTAAAAGACAATACACACATCACCCACAGCCTCTTCACCAGGGTCAGTTTTAGGCAGCGATAGTAGGGTGGGCTGATAGTAATAATAGGTGGGCAACTTGGTGGTCAGTTGATGGGTCAAAGTTTAACAAAGTGGAGTAGTATCCCGAACACCTAATCCAGTGAGAAATGTTATCCAGTCAACATTTACAAAATAAGAAAATAATCTAATTCAAACTCAGACTAAACAGAAGGCTAACAAAGAAAACAACTAGCTTAAATCAACCTTATACTCAAAATATAGTGTAACTATAGCCTATGTGTATATAATCCAACAGGACCAAGTCTGAACATTTTATTTTCTCTTTTCTTTTGTTCACATTTTCTAAAACTTTCTTTTTTTTCAATTTTTATTTTTGGAGAAGCAAACATCAGAGATGCTTTACTACAAGCAGCAGTTGCAGGAACTACGCAAACTATGGAGATGCAGATCTTCTTCCATGATGGTACTCCTTGGAGCATCCACATTGTTGGAAACCCTTCTGCATCGTCAGCAGGGGTCTCAGGGTCACAGGTGTTTCGCCCTTTAACGTGAACACCTCGCCTGAGTGGGGCAGCGAAGACTGACTAGGCTTCACCTGCAGAAGGGTTCCAACTGTGGGCTCTCTTCAGCCACAGCCATCTTGAGCCGGTCCCGGCTGCTGCGGCTACGTCCCTGGTGGCTTTCTTCAGCTGTTTAGGCTCCAGTCCAACCTTCTGGAGGAAGCAGCGCACCGATTTTGCTGGGAAACCACGGCAGCCGACCTCGAAGGGGGAGATAGTTGCGTGCATTTTTTATTTCTAAACTATTTTATTTGTAACATTTCAACTTTTTCACTTTTTTTAACTTTTTAACTTTTCTCTTTTTCTTACTTTTTTTTAGTTAACGGTAGGCTATCAAAAAAACAACTAGTAATCATATTTACATGATTGTTGCCTAAATCATTCATTTGTGGAGGCCTGTTTCTTACTTTCTCTTTTTTTCAAACTTCACCTCTCCATCCAACCGAACGCACGCCTTGGGTAGCTAGTTAACACTGTCTGAAATGGTGTTTCGTCATTTAAGTTGCTAACTGCATGAGGTGTTGCTGTGCCAGCAGAGAGAGGGAGAGAGCTTTGGGGCGGTGCATGTGGAGGGTACAGGGGCAGAGGCAATACTTGTGGATGGAACAGTAATGTTAGCCGCTGGAGCCTCGGATGCACTAGCAGTAACATCCCTAGAGATGGAAGCACCATGAGGCTTTACAACAGGCTTAAAATAACGACACATGAACAATGTTGTAAGTCGCCCTGACTAACATGATGAAAGGCCAGTTTCTATGCTGTCGCTGTTCCCCTAGCATTCACACAGCCGACTGAACATGGAGCCTTTCGAGGGAAAACAAGAAAAAATCTACGCTGCTGAGAGGTCCACTTAACACTAAACTGTATTCGCTGTGCGTACCTGAACAGAAGAGAGTGAGCGGGCGAACAGAAGAAGGAGTGAGTCCGAGTGTACTTTGGAGTCGGGCTGTCGTCTGCCCACCCAATCAGAAGCTAGGAATGGTACCACCAGTGCTTAATTTGTAAATCAGAAGGTGCCAGAACACAAACTGCATATGAAAGTGGTGGAATGAGAGGGTGGGCACAGGTGCTGGAACACAACATGCCATATTTACAAATGCACACTTACTATGTTGTGGGGCTTACACAGGCCTCAATTTCAAAGGATTTACATGATGAAAATGTTATGGCAATATTTTAAGATTATTTAAACTACACACACATATGCCCACACCACCTTATGTGGGGCTTACAGCAGCAATTCATTTCTCAACAGGTCTAACATATACAGTAAGACAGTAGCTAACTCTCTAAAATGTAATTATCATTTGATGATTGGCACTGTAGAATTTTGATAGACAAATTTATGCCCACTTTTTTACTTGTCCAAAACCCCCGCACTAACACTAAGCACTTGCGATAGTACTGACAGCAACAAATTGCTCCTTCAGTTCCTCAGGATGTCTTTGAGTCTCTATACTGTCTGTAGGCCCATAAGATAGTTTGCCGACACTGACACAGCATGCAACCCCAGTCTCTCTCTATGCATGGCACCCATGTGCTCGGGCCAGTATTTTGCATAAAACCCCCTCAACTCCTCTATAAACGTATCCACCCCTTTTGTGACAACATGCAATCCTCCAACTTTTTTGCCAAACTTAGAAAAACTGCCTCTGGTTCAGTGTTTTATCACTGAGTTTCCCCCGTTCAGTGTGATGCCTGGAAAGAGTTCTCGTCAATGCCCTGTCAGCTGAAGCACCCAGGCTGGTCGAGTCAAACATCCTGGTTGCCCTGTGTGCTGAAATGATCGCAGTGTTGCACACTTCTCGTCCTCTCGGCTTCAGTGATCTTACCGCAGCTTTTGGCCATACATTACAAGCGGGACCGCATTGTGCTCCAACAATTATATCTCCCTACTTTTTAAGAATAAATCCAAACTAATAAAGAATGTGGGGCTGCTTGAAAATGATCTGCAAATTAAAATATAGTTTTTATGGTTTTGTTTTTTTTTGTTTGTTTGTTTGTTTCTTTCTTCTTTTTCTTGTGATCTGGGCAAATAGGTGCCAGATCACAAGAAACAGGTCCAGCACAAATTAAGCCCTGGGTACCAGTAAATTCGGTCGCCTACCCTTTCAGTTGTCTAAGCAAAAAATAAGTTTTCTTCACTTTTTACTGGGTGGGCAAGACGCATGTTTGCTCAGCCCACCCCTGCCCATAGCTACCGCCAGCCTTGCTGTTTACCCTGCTGCTGACTATCAAGAGATACAGAAGTATCTGCCGTACCATCAGACTAAAGGACAGATTTATCCTCAAGCTGTCAGACATCTCAACTTATCCTTCACATAATTCCTTTACATGATTTTCTGCTTGAAATAGTAGCATAAAGGTACAACAAATTACATTTTGTTGTACAGCCTTGTTGTAAAAATAATTTTAGTGAATCTTGGATCTTTAATACATTTATCTACAACACATATACACATATATATATGTGTGTGTGTGTATATATATGTATGCATATGTATATTTATCTATCTATCTATCTATCTATCTATCTATCTATCTATCTATCTATCTATCTATCTATCTAAATATATATATATATACATATATATATACATGCCTGCGTAGAACAAACAGCTCGATTGGGTCAGAGGTTTTTTTTAGGGGCGCTCACATTGTATCTTGGAGACTATTTCCCACTCGTGTACATGCATAAGGATTTATGGTGACAACCGTTGCTATTTGGAACCTGTAAAATGTTCCTCTGCTTTCCTAAGAAATGAAAGCATAACAAACCACATTTTTTCTTTTTTTAAAGCAAATAAATATCCAGATTTTCTTAAACCACTGAAATCTGGGGGAACATAAAGAGGTTTCAGAAAAATGATATGAATGACAGTATGGCAGCACAGTACCAGTACCAACACAAGCGTTCTTGTCTGCAGACAGGCAGAGGGAGAAGGCTGACATCATTAAATTTTTTTCTCTCTCTCTGCAGTTTCCAGAGCAGAAAACATAACGGAGTTGCTTTTAGAGGTCTGTTCATATGCATTTGCAATAGTAAAAGCGTAGATGTACATAAACTTCAAAAATCCTGCAATTCTAAAACATTTCAATAACATATACAAAGGAGGCTGGGGCGGTAGCAAGATGCTACAGGGTATTTCTAGACATCAGAAAGGTATGATTGTCGATTACACCATAAGTATAAAAAAAGTTCTCTCATTATTAAATTGATACAGAGACATTGTATTGATTTGATGTACTGTAGTGTAAAAAAATTATTTTAGATATACAAAGATCTTTCCACGCAAGTGGCCACTCATTTATGCACTGACTGAATGTCGTGGTCGGATGTTGTGAGTACGGCCAATCATGTGTGATGCGGTGTGTGAGCAGGAAGGGGTTGTCCGTCACGAGGCAAGTTAAGACAACACATGGCGGCACAGCTAATGGGTTGAAAAAATGAGTGAAAGTTCTAGTTAAATGATAAGGTTTGCTGAAAAAACTGAATTGAATAATTTAAGTGATATACAGTATGTGCACACATATCAATCAAAGGTCAAAATATTGCAAACTTTGGCTGAATTATGAGCTAGAGATGTTGCTAAATGACTAATAAATAAATAAATAAATAAAATTAAGAGCCATTTTGGTTTTGTTGCCAAGCCAACCATGTCAATAAAACGAGCTGGAATGACCATCACTACATCTAATGCTGTTGTAGTTTCTATCACTGGCTGGTTATTAGTAAGAGATCTACTAAAAAATATGTGTCAAAATGCAAGAGGATGCAGTAAAGTGAATCCCTGCTCAGTGATAAAGAAGAGCCAGCCAACACAGATGAAGTTTATTAGCCATGCGATTTAAGTCAACTGACAGTCTGCCATCGCCGCCCGCATGCAGCCTCTGTTCAGACCACTGATGTGCCGGTATGTGCCGTGGCATCAACTGTCATCAAGTCCTCCAGCGAGAATCTTTTTAAAAATTGGTTATTTCTTGTATACTATTCTATTATCCATAAGTATTTAACCCAGCAAGACTTGCCTAAGTAGACTAACTGCATATTAGAAACCAAATACCAGGATGAAATGTCAGGAAGGTTTGAACTGATAAACCAACCTAATGCAAAGTATTCCTATTAGCCGGGCAACTGCAAAGAGGATGTTGCTTCTCACGTATCTCTATATGTGAAATGGTTTGCAAATTAGAGAAAAATGCCAAAACTAATGAAATATGCTCGACTCAAAGTGTTTGGCCCATTTGCAGGGAATTGTGGTGTGCAGAATACATTCATTGTCCAGAAATAACATTGACACATACCAGGAAATATGGTGATGTGCTACATGTTTAGAGATGAAATACTGTAGAAGCCACAGGCCACACAGTGTCTGTATTATTACAGTCAGTGCCAACTTTAAGATCAAAACACCAGAGAATTGCATCTTATCAACAAAATCAAAAATCCCCCAAAGACTTGTGGCTTATCATTTGAATGGGTGTTTGACAAGAGGATATTAGTTTGCCACAGAGACTGGAACACACAAGTTAAAAGTTAAAAAAAACATATTTTCTCACTTACTTCAAATGGTTGCTTTTATCCAGGACCAAAGTCCGGATCCAGAGCGAACTGCAAATCAATCCGGACCGGACCAAGTGCCACGTATTGCATTATGTAGTGATGTAGTGTGGAGGCGGCTGTGGCTCAGGGGGGAGAGCAGGTTGTCTGCTTATCAGAAGGTCATATAGTTTGTTATCCAGCTCCTCCAGTCTGCATGTGGAACAGCGTGAGTGTGTGTATATGGACTGATGAATATACTTTGTGTGGAAGCCTCAGCCATTAGTGCCTGAATGGGTCAATGTTGTGTTGTAAAGTGCTTTAAGTGGTCAGTGGCCTAGAAAAGTGCATACAAACGCAGTCAGTTAAGAGATCCCTTTTCTTGTGAATTACTTCGACCTTAAAAACAAACAAAAAAAAAACAACAACAAAAGACAAACACCAGTTGAACAAAAAGTCTAATCATTAAATCCATTCAGAAGCTTTTTTAGAGCTTTTGGTCAATTTTTCACCTGCTACTGTGTTAATAATGCACTCTGAACATGTTTTCATTGAACTCTTGGCGAACACACCCTTCGGAAGTAAACATGGTTATGTTCTTTTCTGCAACTTACGTCTTTGGGGTTTTTTCACACAGAAGACTTGACAAAGAGATATATGTGGCTGTCATTTCACCATCATTATATTTCCTGTTACAAAAATCAGTCATTGTTCTATTAATTTCAAGATCACTAGTGGGAATTGTGACTTCAGCAACTCCATTACTTTTTGCCTCACTTGCATGTCAATCATCATTATAACATCAGTATCCAATCTGCCCTCATGATGTGTCAATGTGACCATGATGGTGAGCGGAACATTACATAATTGTGAATTCACTGTGGTTTGCTTTCACCGGCACATTTTGCATTTAAAATCGAATTAGAGCGATACAGATTTGGGGGGGGGGGCACAGCTGCAGGCAGGCTGTGTGAACTAATCGCCTGAAAGTGTTCCCCATATCGAAAAGAAATCTAGAGAATTCGAGCGACAGAGATGTAAAAACACCTAAATGGACAAAAGCTCTTTGTTTATTTTATTAGTATGTCCTCAGTTTTCCTTAACTGGTGCATTTTGAATGCGTAGTCTGGGTGCTCTGATGTGTCATCAGTTCATGGGAATAATGTGCTGTGACTCTGGTGGGTCCAGCAGACTTGTGGCTTGGCAGAATGGGGACACTGTGCTTTGGAAGTACTGGCTTGGCGAAGGAATGAGAAGAAAGTGTGTGTGGAATGAATGAAATCTCCCCCTGCTGCCATTCTCTGACTTTAGAAAAATCCTTGACAGGATTTCACTGCAAAGGCCAAACAGGCTGCTTAATGCTTAATCGGGCTTAATGGTTATTTATTGCACTCAGTGTCCCTGTGAAATGTATTTATGTGAACTCTGTGCATCATGTTACTAATGGAGATGATTTTCGAATGGGCCTGGTTTGGCCAAGGAACAAGTTTGAGCATTTCATAGTCTCCCCTCTGCCTCTCCACAATATTACAGCCGTCCATTAGCCCGTTTTCCTCCCCGGGAGCAGCTCTTTACATGCCACAGCCACTCATTTCTTCATTCATTCATTTTTCCACTGTTTTACTTTCATCATTCTACCCAGACCTTCCGCAGCCATTGTGTGTTTTGGGTCAATGCTGGAATGTGTCAGTAACAGTGCACCTTACCCTGTGAGCTCCTGTAGACAGGAAGCGGCAGTGATGTCATTCTGTAACAGCAGCAGGGCCACAGTGTGATTTATGGACAGTAGACCGTTAGTGTATCTGAGGACTGATGTGCATCAACACTAAGATTCCAACTCAATTCAGATGCTTGGCCAAAAAAAAAAAAAAAAAAAAGAAATCATTACAATTTACAAAAGCTGACTGGCTGCTAGATGTTTGTCATATTGTGATATCAGCTCCTTTCTAAACAATTACTAGGAGGAGGAGGTATGATTTCCAGTTTGAATAGAAATATGCTATAGCATTCTGTTTAAGTCCCTAAAAGAAACTTTTATCTGGGTATAAAGCAGTCTATAATACTGAGGCCTCACATCTTACCTAAATTGGCAAATGAGACCATCGACAAGGAGACTGGAGATTTCTACCCTGTTTTTTACAATGCCTCTGCCAGTCCGCTCAGTCAGCGGAAACGCTATGAAACTCTTTACAGCACAGACTGCAAGAGACACTTTTATTGTTTACAAGCATGCTCAGTCCATTTTCCTTTTTGTTTTTCTTCAGATAATTTTTAATATTTTGTGATTATGGAATGAGAAGAAAGGGGTATTGTGCAAATATAGTAAGTGATGTGTTTCTTTTGCTTTCTTCCAAAACAAATGCTCACGCTAGACAAGATCTTTACAACAGTAAGCAGTGCCACTTTTGTCCACACACGCCATTACAATTAACACAAAATGAAAGTCCCTCGGAGGGGCTTTAAAAACTAATTAACTTAACACACTCATGCAGCACACTCAAAGCACAAGTAGATGTCAAAATGGGACATTTATGAAAAGTGTAGCAATGTTTTTTTTCTCACCTGCTCCCTTTGGTGTTTAAATGACTGTTTATGTGCCAGAGTAGGAGAGGTAGTGGTGGTGGTTTGAATTTAAGGAAGAGCACAGTTTACACAATCTGCTGGGTACCGAGTCAGACCAGGGCCCTGATTGTCGAAAGGATGTTTAGACTGAGTCTGACACTGTGAAGACTCTCATAATCTGCGAAGCAGTAGCATACATTTTTATGTACTCTAATATGCATAACAGTCAAAATATAAAGTCTAATAACACATTGCAAAATCAGGAAAAAAAACATTCTAGGTATGTAAGGTGCAAAAGCATTTGCACAAAAATGAAGCAAAGCTGTACATTTCTCTGAACACACTCTGAAGTTAAGGTGGAGCTGTTCAGGGCTGTAACAGGTGAGGTTCATGCTGCTTCTCTGCATCAGTCTTGTTTAATGACGACGAGTCCCGCCTGCGTCACCGTTGTCATCTTAGTCTGAAAGACAGCAAGAGTGCTTTTTTTTTTTTGCAGAAGTAATTTATGTATCCAAAAAAACTTAAGTCCAAATTTATAGTGACAGTAGCTGTCATCCATTTGTTGCACACACTTCTGTCTCTCCTCTATAACTGAGTGGAATGGAAGGGAGCTTTTTTTCACATCAGCCTGTTGCAGGCAAATAGTTTTATTAAAGTCATTATGAAGAAAAAATGCAAATGTTATCCTTGACATTACTGACCTCATAACAACATGAGACTGACCACAAACACACCAAATGTGCAAGGACACAAATATTACAGGTGCTTAAAAAATGCATTTAGCAAAATCCTCGACAAATACACATACACCCCTCAGGGGTATAAGTAGTCACATCTTTGTCATATTTTGTGGCTACCAATAATAGTGAAGACAGCCCAGAATTTTGCAAGCTGTTTAACTGCACCCAAAAAGGCAGTTAATAGAGGGGGTGCCCAATGTACAGAGGCTGTGTCCTTGCAGCAACGGTTCTAGGTGTGACTCCCCCCTGTGGCCCTTTATTGCTTGTTATTCCCTCTCTTTCTCCCCCATTTCCTGTCCAGT
>JAQLOL010000004.1:2835672-2850253 GCA_029783665.1 Naso thynnoides
AGACATCATTGAACATAAATCCAATAAATCAGACATTGTTAGTGTTGATATAAAGTTGCTATTTATTTCATATAGAGTATAAAGTTATGTAAAATATCACAAAGAACATGATTACACTTTTATAGATACAACATTTGGATCAAATTGTGGCTAATGGATACCAGAACTGTTCTGATATACAAACATGCAAGCAGAAGCTGTTTGAAGTCTGTGTTGAGGAAAGCATATGCACAGGGTTTCCAAAAGTCTTTATATGTCCATTTTGGTTTTATCTTATACATTTATCCACTGCTTGTAAAACCCCAACATTACAACTTTAAGTTGCATCTTTGCTTCAGTGTAAACATAGGTTTTAGAGCAGTTATTCTGACTTCTTACTGTTCCTGTGAATGATCTCAATGAGAAGATGCACATAAATATTTGACATAATTTGTATGTGCTATGTTTTTTTTGTAAACATTTAGATAATTGACTTTTGGGACTTCCGGCGCACATGCTGTTTGGTACATATATATGTTTGTATTACTGCATTTGTGATATAAATATAGTGTTGACTTGTGTGACTAATACATGATCTATTAGATATGTTAGATGATCCAAATATATTAGTCTATACATGTTAGTCTTTACAGATATGTATTCCTAACAAGCTACATGTCAAATAGAAATGATGCAGAAAAATGTGATGCACACTCATTAAGACTGTAACTGACTTTTTGTATTTGGAAGAATTTGTTTGGTTTGCCATGAGGTCAGTGATGTTTCTGTGTGGTGAAATAGATTTGATGTGATAGCATTTGGTTTTAAATAGTCATCATACACTTATAAATCTTGCCAATCAATATGAGTGAGAGAAAAATTCAACTGGTCCATGTTTTGATCTTAATATGATTTTGATTGGTCTGTAAAATGCTTAAGTGTCTCTCCTCTGACAGCATGCTACAGAAACACACTTCGCAGCAGTAGCCCTTGCTGTATTGGATGTGCATGTACTGAAGTGTTTCCAAGCTCAGCCAGGTCTTTTGCTTTCTTTTTCCAAAACTGATTAAGTGCAAAAGCACTGCAATTAAAATAGCGATCTGATCCAGTTCTGATGACCTTTTTTTTTTATCAGAGTAGATAAACCGCTTTTTAGCCATTTGAGTTGGATTTCACTTGGCTTTCTCAATAAGACAAAGTATTATTTTCTCTTACACAAATCCAGCAAAGATGATAACCTTCAACTTTTAAACAGTAAAAGAATGCAATTAACATTATTCACGTGTGGATGTCTGTGGCTTTGTGTAGAAGAGAATAAAAGGAATCACATTTTTAAACCAACGTGACTCGTGATATTTTTGCTGATAAGATCACAAATGGTAAAATAAAGATGGCCTTTTATTGCGTGAAGACTTCAGACACATTCTTTGCATTACAAATGTTTAAAATTTAATATTTTCTGTTTGTTTCTTGTGGTATATAGTCTGTGGTTTTACTCTGCTAAACAGAAGTTCAGCCTCTTTCATCCCTCCATCTTACTGCATTCCTCCTTCGGCTCCACCTCCTCCTAGCAAAGCCTTGGCTTTGCTCTTATTCTCCTCTGCGTCCGGATCACGGCAAGTGCACTCATCCTGGTTGCAGTCCGCCCCAAACTGAATGACCTGACAGTAAAGAAGCACAACATTCAGTGCTCGGCTTCCGAAAGTCATCATAGATCTTTCAATCTGTAGCTGAAAACAAAAACAAAAACAAAAACCTGACTTTTCAGGTCTGTCTGGTGCAGATGTCACTTTTAATGTATAACTTAGAATACACACATTCCATTTGGTCAGTTTCCCTGTTTAAAGCAGCTTGAAATTGTCTTTGATGAAATCTGATAAAATCCTTTGCATATTTACAGCCTATCTTGTGTAAGTAGGTGGAACCAAAGCCTCAAAAAAGGGCTGAAAAGCAGCAGGGTAAAAGGAAATATTACATCAGGACTTTCAGTAAAAGCAGAGTCACTGAAAAATGCACTAGCTGAGAAGGCTTCCCAATAGGGTTGTTACATTTCAACTGTAGCAAAGACCACAACTTTGAATGGAAAAAACAGACAATAAAAAATACATTTGCTTGAAGTGACCCAGCAGCTTTTGAACATTTTTGCCCCCACTTCTATGTTGTGTTTGTGCTGAAAGGAAAGTAGCGCGTAATAACCGGAGCGTGGTCTTCGTAGACTTGTTGTATTTCCTCACAGTTTCAAAGAGGATCTCAACAGCCCCCCGGAGGCCGATAAAGCGGATGATGTCAAATGGTTCAACGTGGCCTTTGAACGTTGAAAAACCTTGAGGGTCTTCTGGGGAAGGAGGGAGGAACGCACCGCCATGGAGGTGAACGGATGAACACATGTTAAGAATCAACAACAAGAGGCTGCCAGCTCTTGTCTAGGAAGCGAGCCATCACCACAGGTTGCAAAATAAACTCTGGTGCCCCGCGTAGCTGTCTGTTGCAAGAAATGTAAACATTCGCTCCTGCAGAGAAGGAGTGAGAGGGAGACTGAGAGAAAGAAAGGGAGAGGTAGAAGGAAGAGTGGGAGGCAGAGAAAGAAAATAAGGATGACGGTAAGGAAGGCGAGAACGAGAGTGGGAGGTAGCGGCTTGTCGGCCTTACTGCTGATTGCTCTCGGTTTTGGAGGGAGACGGGGTTGATGGCAGGGTAATAGTTTCACTGAGAGCTCTCAACAAGCTGCTGAAGGCACAGCCTCACTTAAAATGCCAGCAGTCCCATTTAAGACGAATTGGCGCAGCCATTAAATGTTTCCCTAACAGTTTCGTCTTGATTCACTGATGCAGACGCAGATGCAGCCAAGCAATACTCCACCTTTGATGCCTTCTAACAACCTCTGGAAGGAAAGAAAAGGCTTGTTTTTGCCCCATCCACAGAAACAAAAGCCAACTCTTTTGGCTGTCTCTGAGTGTTTGGATTAGTTGCCTCCCTGCTGTTTACTGAAACACATTCACGAACAGAATTCATGTGACAAGAAAAGGTTTTTAAGTGAGTCAATCTCACATGCAATCAAAACCAAATGTAAAGTCTAACTTTAAAAAATCGTGTCTTCATTGTCCTTCTGTTCGCTCTTTGCTGCCTTTTACTGCTTTGGCCTTCTGTCGGACTCCAACACAGACTCCAGTTAACAAATCAAAGGAAGATTGTGTGTTTCCATAGATGGTGTGGCAGCTCTGATCTTTTCTTTTGAAGCTTTTCCCTGCTTCAGTCAATGACTTAATCCCACCTGAATCATCTCTCGTGCATCCCTCCTCCCTTGTCATCGCTGCAATTACCCTGTAAATAAACCCACACTGCGTGAGCTCCGTAAAAAGGCAGCCCGGTAGACTGATCCAGACGTAAATAAATAGGAATATGGATTCAAATATTTGATGTAGTTCAGATGTGGGTGACTTATCTTGCCAAACACTGGAACAATCTGTGAAGTGGCCATGTTAAAATAATGTAAAAAATCAAACTCACCTCATCGTCATATGCGTGTTTATGAAGATTGAAACTGTAGCAATTTGGGATGATATATACCAACTCTTGATTTTTTCCTTGTGTGGCAGCAGAGAGGATATGTGATGTGGGTCACACTGTGTTAAAACCTGTAATTTCCTACACCTGCACAAGTGGTGCCACATAGAAACAGAAAGTTCTGTAAACAAACCCACCATCCAGCGCTCCTCTTTACCCCCTCTGCTTCATCGCTCTGCTGGAGCTGGAGTGGCAGTCAGGATGCTGACTCTCACGGCGGTTTAGTTTACTTCCTCAGAACGACCCCCGCTCACTAAGCTGCTGTTTTATAGTGGCCGAGTAAACCGCAGACCGTCAGACACCTCACTGCTCCCACCCCTCTACCCTCCACTTCCCCCTGCTCCTATAAAAGAGCAGTTAGTGGCAGTCTGGCAGCTCATTTATTATGATGGCAGCTACAGACTCGCTGAACTCCTTCTCCCTTTAGGAAGGAGCTGCCAGTGAGTCATGGCGTGCTGCGGACATGAAGGAGACAGCTGAGGCTTGGCCAGCTGTAAGCCATAGGAATTAATAGGCAGGGCCTCCTGAATAAGTGTCATGTACGTGTGGCTGTACAGTAGCCAAATAGGGTATAGTGGGGCTGGGGTGACTGGGGGACTACTTCCTAAATGTCCACATGGAAGAGAAGTTCTCATGAAGGCACAGAAAAATAGGAAAAAAAATATGTGTTCATGTAGAAGCATGAGAAAATGAGTGGCCTGGTTTCCACTGCTGGTTGCTTATTATTATTCATACCATTCCCTTTATTCATCCAATATATACAGCAATCATTTAGGGCAATTAGTGTAATTCGATGCATTTGCATTTTGTAGTGAGCACGAACAAGCTATCACCGGGGAGGGTATGTTAGGATAGAAAAACACCAGACATCCAGCTTATTTGTCAGACTGATTAGGCCAACATTAGAAGTTTTTATGCTTTTGAAATGGAATTAGATTGCGGGCCTTTACACACTGTAGAGCTGCAATAGAAAAGCATTTCGCAACTCTCCTGAAGATGCTTTACGTTAAGTGTTTTTTTGGGGACCATCTCCAAACTAATACAGTGAGGTTGTCATCCTTATTAGCTAAAATATTTGTAATGTAATAGGGGTAAAGCTCACCAGGTATATTATGTCCAAAGCTCTGTGCTGTCTAAGTGATGACCTGAACCTTGACTAGTTCCCTCTGCAGTGAAGAATATTAAAAGGAAGAAAGTGCATAGCAGCATTAAGTGGTGAAAATCTGCTTATTTACCATTTGAGTGGAAAAGCTGGAGGGCACAAGTCTCCTCTGTTGTTTTAAATACAGATGAGGGAGACTAAATAGGCGCAGTCGTTAACAGGAGAGAGGGGAAAGTAGCAGGGATCTGTGTTTGTTTGCTTAGTTGAAGTCTCCTGCATAGCGGCACAGCGCTTGCGCCAAAAGAAACGGATTTCTACTACTGTAAACAGAGAGATTCTGGCTTTGAATCCTGCTACGGCTCCTAAGCTTCATCTTGATTGCAGGACATGAGCTTAAAGCAAGTTTAACACCTTACCACCTTTAAAACAATGTGGAGGGAAATTGCAAGTTATATCAAATGTGCTAAAAGAATCCTCAAAAAAAATCTTTCTCTTTCTATGTATGTTAATATGGCAGACAGGAGGGATAGCACTGGAAATGTCTGTGTACCTTTCTGGTGGAGAGTGTGGACGGGCAGCAGTCTCCTCCGTCGTACTGGCAGTAGGCCCGATTGTTGATGGTGTCACACCAGCCATCGCCTCCAAAGGGCTAGACACAAGATATAAACAAGAAGCAATGTTAATGTTTGCTCCAAAATGATAATTTTACCACACACAGCATGAAAGGCCAGAAAAAAATAAAAGACTCCGCGTCTTCCCAGAAAACAGATTTTCAGTAAGTGGCTTACATTGTCAAACAATTACATTTTTGGAACAACTGTCCACGAAACAAATGAAAAATAAACACTCGTGCAGCACAGTCCGGGCCCAATCCAAGTTGTATGGTTAGTCATACCAGAGACAGCTGCATGCTCATTGGCTGATCTGACAAAGCTTGTGCAGCAGGATCACCAATGAACAAGCTGGTCAGGTACGTCCTAAATTTAATCGACATACAGGCCTGTGTGATGGATTTAGTGAAGAGTTTATATGCACTGTACTTTTGTGTGGGATGCGCCAAACATCCCGCTGTCAAGGAGATGAAGATAACCCTTCACACCATCACACACCCCTGTTAAGCTCAACTGCTGCCATGCCCACTGTTGGAGCAACACCTCAGCGTGCCACAGCTGAATAACGGCAGTTAAAGACGGCTTCCTTAAACTGTGGATCATGTGAACCAGGTGCTTTTATACTCTCTTTTAATGGCAACATTAACATAGCCTTCGCTGCAGCTGTCCAGCCTAAGCACCAAGAGATTAACAACTTCAAAATTACTGTAAGTAGTCTGCTAAAGTTGGGAATGTACAGAAAGGGCCAAAGTAAAGGGGAAAGGGTGAATGGGGCTGTCTTTGGTGCTTAAGAGTTATGATTTCATAGCCTGATGTTTCTTGTTTGAAGTCGGAACTGCATCATGGCACAAGTGATTGAATAATACTGAATATACTGATAACAACCGAAGACCTGTTGCATAAGTAGAGCTGGCTTCTACATTAGCAGTCTTTGTGAAAACATTTATGAAAACAGTTTCTTTTGGTAGTCCAGGATAAACATTTGGACAAATTGATACAAAGATTGAATGAAGAGGTTTACTTTTCATTTCATTTAGAACCTCGGATGGATGGATACAGGCAGATGTCACTTGACTGTTCAGGTATGTTTGGCCCTACTAAGAAAATCCATTAATGGCAATTCCTCAAGTTGTTTTTTGCAATGTTCTGGCCAGTGTGAGTCCCTCTCTGCAGAAACTCACGAGTGGCACGCAAATTTGTGGAATTTAAATTACACAGAATCTCAAACACGTTAGGGTGAAATTCTTCTTAATGTTTTCGCTAAAGCTTGAGGCTTTGAAGTGCCAACAATACAAGTTGCTGAGTGTCAAAGATACTTTTGGCTTGCTCCGTTGGACCGATGGAGTCATTTCAAAGACTTGGGGTTCTACCTAACCCGCGCAGGGGGAGAGAGCAGCTGCTGAGAAGATTTCTGCAGTTTTCTCTTCACTTCAAAGAACTCCCTACTTGACGAATCCCCTTGCCTTTCCCAACAAAACTGCTGTGGCATAAATAAATCTATTTAATCGTTCTGTTTCTGAGTAAATACTTTACCAGCAATTGCACCAGATGCCTCCACCAAATCACTTTTAATAAATAAATCTTAAAATTACTTTTATAGTCTCAGGCAGCCATGTATAATACATAATGCCTACATAATTCCCAGTAATACATAATGTTTACCAGGCTGCCGGTGGGTGCGCTCCCCACTGTACATGTCTGTCCTTGCTGAGGACTGTCAAATTTAGCAGACCTCACACTTTGCCCACATGAGGTTAATTTAAAGGTCACGGCTCATGTTGAGGTTAATTATTATTTACATTTCCCCTGCAGGAAACATATACATTACTCCCTCCAGAAATGCATAAAACCATGAAGAGTATAAAACCAGTTAGAGTTGGCTGCACACCTTGGTCCCTCATGGGTAATGAAAAGGTCAAGTGGTTGAAGCATTAACATTATACAGTAGCTTCCTTCAAGTCCAAATCATATGCAAGCAGCAGTACTTTACTGACAGAAATATTAACATCAGCTAACTACAAATTTTTACTATTGTAAATATTTTAAAAATAAAGCTGACACATTTGTAACACTTGACAACCCTGATACCAAACACATTCACACCAAACTGCTTGAACTAGGTTTGTTTGTTTTTCTGGATTTATTTGTTTAGTGACTGAATGTCTGTAAATCTTCTGCGTACACAGTAAATGCTGGACCTCTCTCTTTGCTTCTCATTTACTACTCATGCATACCCACCACCTTGAACTCATGTTGTATTCCTGAGTTGTTTTTGTTACTTTGTGCATGTATCTTTTTTGGCTGTCTCTCCGTCCCTGTCCTTTTCTTCACTTGTTTTCTAATCACTTTATTGCATAATAAAACACACAAACACACACACACACACACACACACACACACACACACACACACACACACGTTGGGGAGCTTGTGCTGTCATCAGCACCAGCCAAGCTCTTCATCAGAACATTATAAAACACTGATATAAATTCTAGTGAACACTCTTCTGTCGAGCAGCGATATCTTTATTTTTTACTTCCTACCAAGTATCTGTATCATTCTTTTAATAGCAGACATTTTATCATCATCCCCCCCCCAACTCACATCGTTCGCTACACTTGCCCAGAGCTCTCTGAAAACAGTTGGGGGAGTCTGAGGTTTCCTATTTTCTCTTATTCATGAGTCACAGTGTTTTTCATTTTGAGAGGAAAGCCAGTTCAAGGGTTCAAGGGAGGTCTTTGTAATGATGATGGTTGCAGTCTGGACCAGTAGATTGTAAAACATGAGCATTATGGGATATATGCCACAGTACTTGGTAAAATAACCAGCTCTTTTATTTAATACTCAGAAGAAAGAAACACTAAGAACTAGGTTTAAGTAAGATTGTACTGTGGTTTACTCGTAAAAACTCAAAGGAAATTTATACAATGTACAGCTGATCCAATCATTCACTTTTATCACTTATGAACCACAACTGGTTTTAATTTTGATCAGACTTTGAATGGAAATGCTTATCATACAACAATGCACAGCTACATGTAATCTTTGTTTTAATCCAACTTTAATCTCACCAGAACATTTTTTTCCTTTTTTCTGGTTCTACATCATGCACACCAACTGAAAAAAAGCAGCCGCGCACATCCAAAAGTAAAGCAGGTGCTGGGCCAAAAATCTCCCTTTTCCTGCATTTATTGGCACATCCATGAGTGCCAATACATGCACTAAGAGGGAGCTACAGTGTGCAGACTTTTCTTTTGAGTTTTGGTTCTACATCATGCACAAGCATATTAAAAAGCAATAGGATATGGTTAACTGTAAACATGGTGAAGCATTCAGGTCTTAGAAATCTAGCTGGGTCACCTGTGATTCTCTTAATCCTTTAATCTTCCAAGAGAAAACCAGGTTTTTATTTACACGTCTTAGAAATCATTTTACTGCCAAAGTCTGTGAATAAACAGATGACTTAAGCTCACATAAACACAGAACTGAAGGTCAGTGGTGACTGCCAGCGTTTGCTGCTTGTGTTTTCATACTAAAACATGAAATGTCACCAGGTCACCTGTTAAATCCTTTTTTCATGGAAAATCCACCTCTGATGCCCGGGCCGCACGCCTACTTCTATCTGTGAGACGGCTGCCTCGCTGAACTGCTGAGGCTCACACGCATGTGGTGTCCACTGTTATTGCCAATCCTACTTTTAAAACCTTCCGAAAAGAATGAGACATCACTTTTTGACATATATGCATGTAAAAACAAAGACAATATAGAAATTGTATTCATTTTTTCACTATCTATGACCACTATTTACTGCTGTTCACTATCAATACTAAAGCAGATTGTTTACCAATCAGAACGTTGGGGGTTCAATCCCCGGCTCCTCCGGTCTACATGTTGAAATGTCCTTGGGCAAGATAATGAATCCCAAAGAATCACTATTTGATTAGGCAAAGGTTGTTTTTAGCCAATTTCAAGCTGAAACTCTGGATACAATCTTGTCCGAAGCAGGTTAGACCTGCGGCATAAGTTACCATGGTGATCTAGCCAGGATTATGAAAGCCACCTCCATACCACATGAAATTCTGGCTTTAGACTCAGCTAGCTCACCTCATAGTACAGTCTTGGTATGTCCCGACTGTATGAAAATTCAACATCAGACTTGTAGCTTTACACAAGAACCACTGCACCATTTACTGAGCTGTAAAGCGGCCAGTCTGAGTAGTTACCCCTTGAGAAAATATCTCCCTGTGGAGATATTTTAGCCTAAAATACTTGTGGAGATATTTTAGGCAAGTCCAGCTGGGAGATACAAGGGAGACACCGGGGAAGACCTATAACAGCTGGAGAGATAATAGTGTCTGAATAGCCTGCAAACACAACGGGATTCCCCTGAAACCACTGGAAGATGGGGCAGATGCATTTTTCCTCCTCTGTTTAGTCTGTTGCCACCGCAAATTGGACCCAAATAAGCTACTGAGAATGGATGGATGGTTAGCCCAGGAAGAATTTACCCAAAGGTGAATCGATTTGAAATAAAATGTGTCGCCAGGAAGCAGCAGGAAATGATACTCAAAGAAAGAAATATAGTTAGGTGTTATCTATAAAAACAACAGTTTTTTCTCCATTTAGACTATTTTATTTCCACTTATTGTGGATTTTTAAAAAATCATAAATTATTCTACTGCCAAACAATTAGGGCTCTTCTGGCTGTCCTTAGTCTATAGAGACTTATTTGTTTAACTTCGATGGATATGTTTATCTTAAATTAGACAACTAAAGCATGTGTTTCAGATAAATTAGTTTGATGAAGAAACAGAACAGCGCTTAGCGAAAAAAAAAAGAAAAGATACAGTCTTGTAGTTTTGCAACAGATGTTGACAGATTGCTGAGTTCACTTTGGGTCCACTTTGTGTTCAGTTAATTTCAACAATTGTCTTTCATCTAAAGCGAACAGCTAACATTCAGATTATTCGAACCTATGAAAAACTTGACGGCTCTATTTTTGGCACAGCGCCTACGCAGGTCTCAGGTCCATTCACTGGGAGTGTAAGTAGGTGTGGCCAACCCCTTGGTACTTTGGTTGACAGAGAGATTAGTGCCTCTGTGGCACAGCGGTAAAGCAGCAGCAATACAAAATTAGAGGGTGTGCAGCCAATAGCCAACTTCAGTCCTGACCAATTAGATCAGCCCCCTCTTTTAAAACTGCTGCGGCGTAGCTTATTCTCAATCTTGTAATGGATGAAGAGAGAGCAGACCGGCACCACCATCACTGTATTAATGGTAGTGCAAGTAGACCCCCATGGACTGATCACTGTTAGCTTTGCTTGGGAAGAGGTAATTAAAATTATAAGTGCCTCTTACTTCTTGTACTATGAGAACTGCTGCACAGTGTCGGAAGCAAAGTGTGAGCTAGCCAACCCTAACACAGAATAGGTCTGTTCTCGTCCACTCTTGTCCACTAAAACTATAAAATAGTCCTCCATCGCTGCGATGCACTTTGACCTGGTTTGAGCCGACGGAAGCCTGATTTCACCCCCGAAAATACACTAAAATTTCACTGTTGTCATGTTCACTCATGTTGAACCCCCCCAAAATAGCACCTTAGCATTAAGGTACTTTTTTTTTGGAGGTCCACACTAGTGCTAGTATGGAAAAAGGGACGTTGTGTTGTACCAAATTGCAAATGTACTTGGATCTCAGCTTTTGGCCCGTTCAAAAATAGGGACCTGGATGTCAGATGTGAGGCAGCGGTATGATTCCAATGTTGTTTGTATGTAATCCCTCTCATGTAAAATTACAGTTTTTTAAATACAACTATCTGTAATCATCCAAGTGAAACTTACTGCTACTTGTTCAGACTGGACAGCTGCTATACAGCGTGTCACAATGTGATCAAAGGGATTAACACAGCGTCTACCAACCAAATAGTTTTAAACAGATGGATTCTGTCCTCTCTGCCAGAATACCTCATATTAAGTGATGCATGAGTCGATGCATTTAATGGGTTGCCGTTACACACGCTTATCAAATTCTTTGTCCTTATTGGTCCAGCCAACATTTTAATCATGCTGAGATCATTCGAAGTGCGAAGACACATCTAGAAAGACATAGCAGATATTTTAGCACTTACGTAACTCATTCTGGGGCTAAATAGAAGATAAAACTAGTGAGGCTGGGCGCTGATAAGATGCCTTAGCTAACTTTGACAGTATTTGTCAACTGGCCTATAAAAAAGAATGAAAAGACAGGCAGAGTAGGAGAAAGAAAGGAAGCAATGGCATCTGCATGAGATCTGGCATAGAACATATGCAGCACATGTGGTCTGGTATAATTTACAGTGTTGTCATGGAGGAGCAGGTTAAAAGCAACCGTTGTGCCTAGCAACATTCACGGGAAGGTGGAAAGGGAAAATGTAGTGCTGGCAGGTAGGAGGAATATTTTAATACCGTGAGACATCAAAAGTTTATGTGTTCCATCGGTAGTTCCAGCCTTTTCTGAACCAACACATGAATGCCAAATAAAAAACTATCTGGCTTTATGATTTTACATGATTTACTGTCACTGCTAAAACATTACTGAGCAGAGATGGATGCTAAATTGCAGATTAAACTAACTTTAATTTTATGATACAAACATACAACATCATATATGATGAAATTGAACAGGCCCAAAAGTCTAAAGTCATGCTACAGTGGCCTCTAGAGGCTCGAGTGTTTATTATATCCCACAAATATGACGGACAAATGAGTTGGACGGAACAAACAACATACTGGCCATTTTGTTATTATTATTAGCAGTGATGGGCAGAATAATGGGGAGTTTATCATGAAGGCGCAACAGGGAAGACTAGGAGGTTAAAGAGGTGGGATTTCACTTTTCACCTGCTTTTCCAGAGCTTTCTACATAATCCCATTGTTTTATCAGTGGATGGCTCTGGCTCAGTTGTCATGGAGGGGGCTCATTACCTAAAGGATATAGATGATGATCACCCTCTCATATACGAATACGTATAATGACCTGACTAGTTTCATACTTAGGTTACGGAATAACAATTGAGCAAACTTTTTTTAAAGACCATGAGATGTACTTAAAGCAACACTATATAACTTTGACCGAGACCCATTGCTTCAAAAAACGAAACTTAACAATGCACATTCATACATTGCATAAAACAACAATTTAAGTAAAACCGGGTCATATTTTATGGAGATGATGTCCTATGACTGCTCTGCCTCAACTCTGTGATTCACGGAGGTTCCTGAAAGCAACAAGTCGGCTTCCTGCAGACCGAAGCTGCAGCTGCAGCACAAAGTCAGCTACGCTAAAATAAAAAGCTGCAGACAGAGAGAGCAGTCGTCGATCATCAGAGGGAAAACCAGCGGGCATTTTCTCTGTAAAATATGACCTGATTTTAATAAAATTGCTGTTTTGTGCGATGTGTTAATGTGCATCGTTAAGTTTTGTTTTTTGAAGCAGAGGGTCGCAGTCAAAGTAACATAGTGTTGCTTTAACTATACATAAAGTAAAATGTAGGTAAGGGGTAAACGTTGACCTGACAGAGTAGCAATGTGAACAATTCATTTTAAAATTAGCAATATAATTAGTAATTTTACAGATACTTTGTTACTTTGCAGTGTTGGTTGAACAACCTCCCCAGGTGAAAATCAACATTATGATTAGGGTGCAGTTTTAGTTCTGTGTTAAGGGGTTACACTGTAGCTATGGAGCATTCACATCATAGCTTTAGCGTATGCTAGTCAATAGCAATGGCTCCTTAGCTGTGAAGATACCACATCAAGCTCACAAAAACTGTAACTGTCAGCATGTGCTGCCTGTGTTTTCTCCTACTTAGTGTCTCAATACAGACTGTCATAAATGAACAAAACAAGAAGCCCAGTAATCTTCTCCTTTTCAGTAACAAAAAGAAATAAAGGACATGCACAGCAGTAGTCATAAGTAACGAGAGACAGAGTAAACAGATGACCTTATTAGATGCTGTCAGAGTCCTGCCTGTTATGTACAGGTTAGACATGATCATGTCAAAACAGACTGCTTATCCAATTGTTCAGCTACTGAGTGCAGTGATAAAACAAAAGATCTACTTATGTCATCTTTCATAATTAAGACTGAAGCAGCAAGTTAGGTTTTCACATTCAGAAGTGCATCAAACTTCTGCTGTTTGTGCTTCGCTCAGTGAGTGAACAACACCTAACCAGGAAAATTTCATCACTGTTTGTCTTATACTGACTTGCTTCTACCTTTCACATTTGACCTGTCACAGTTTAAACTGTCTTTCAACACTGATAATATCAAAAACACTGAACGGTTCAACTTTCCTGCTAGAAAGTATTCTGTTTTTTTCCAATTAAAATATAATTTATTTTCCATGAATATGTATTTAAATTCATCAGAATTTGTCACTAAACAGGAAAACTCATCCTCCCTTTGTAAAACAGCAAGAGCTCCAGTGCACAAAAAGCAGACTGTTTTTAAAATAGGCAGAAAGATTTAAAGGCCTTTTGTCGGCCTAAATAATTAATCTAAATCTACCATAATCCAGTGATTAATTTATTTTTCTCTATCAGACAATTCATCAGGCATGGCAGGCGTGATAACATTTGGGATTGCCAGGCCCCCTGGAAAAAAAAAAAGGTTCTTTGGACAGATTTGAAAGGAATTTTTGTAAAGTCTGAAGTGTGAGAAATCAATTTCTGCCTGCGATTTGTCATCATGAAATGTGAGGCAGATTGCACACTGCCTCTGGTATCTTGAGTGGTGATGACAACAGGGATACAGCATTTGCCTCATGTTTAATGTTACTGGAAAGGTCAGACCAGGGCAGTAAATTTAATGTGGTTATGCCCAGAAATGGTGTAATTGTTTTAAGGATTAAGTATTCCATATCTTGACATGAATAAAATATCTTAGAACAGGATGAAAGACAAACTGAGATCCTCTTGACCTTATGGCCCTGAAAGCAAAATTTACGCACATACTAGACATGTTATGTAAGAACAGAGTTCCACTTTTTACCTAATGTTTGTAAAAACGGAGGCACCAGGTGATTAGGCAACAGCTAGAGGCATCACTGTATTCACAAATTGCTTCGGTGCTCAGTTGCACTCGGTGATATTTTTGCTTAACATTTGACACCAAAGGACAACTGTGTATAATGTAAACCATCAATTGTATGGTACAGAAGGCATATGAAGCTTTTACGACTTGCAACTCATTTGTAGGAACTTTTCGTAGCTATTCTAGTCCTTGGCCAAATACAGTATCAGTTAGAACTGAAGTAGACATTTACTTATTTAGTCAGTAACAATTT
>JAQLOL010000004.1:2870929-2903494 GCA_029783665.1 Naso thynnoides
GAGCAGCCCTATTAAATATGGAAAAGACTTTCCTTTGCATCTTTTAAAGAAATCTGTGCTTATATGAACAACTGAAAGTGCTGTAGCATGCTAGCCAGGCCGGCAGTCGGTGGTGTAACTTTTTAACGACAAACCGTTAGAGCTGCTTACAGCTGTTTACTTGTTGTTGCTGCTAAGCCCCAAGAAGCCACAAATTAAAGAAATTCAGCCGTAGATTGACCTCTTAGATTATGCAACCAACACTCAAATTTGCCTCAGTAGACTCTCGTCAGATTCGACTTGCTCTGGGTGCACTGTGGAGTGTTTAATTGGAGTTTGGTAGTGGCTAGAGTGGAATGCATTGACTTGTGCTAGCATTAGCATTAGCATTAGTGCAGTCACAGCTTTCACAGGCTTTGCAGTTTGCCAATTTACACAGCCAGCATGACACAGCAGTTGTCATGTAAAAGGGAGGCTGAACCATAACAAAAGTGTTTCTTTTGATGTGAAAACTTGCATCATCTAAACAGAGTCGTATTCCTTTGTGTCGCAGACTCACATTGTTATCCAACGAACTATTAAAACCATATCAATGAGACAAACTTTCACACTGGGCGACATATTTCTTCATTACAGTGAACATGAGTCCTTTAATTTATGTTGAGTCATTCCCACACACACCATCTTGCTGTAATAAATTAAGCCCAGAGCACCAAATATGTATTTATCGAGCTGAAGGCTACAAATGCACAATTTTCTCCAGTTTGAGTTGCATTTATTCAACACAACAGTGGCAAGTTGTTTATTTAGTTTCTGAAAAAATTTAAATGATACATTTGTGACTGAATATCAAAGATTTATGTCTTCAGTTGGGCTCCATATGCATTCAGAGAGGGAGGCTTGAAAAAACAGAAATGTGTTTTTTTTTGTCCTTTTGGTTATTTGTTGATAATTAGATAAATAAAAAAATATCACCAGCTTTATTCTTTAATGAAATCGTTAACCAATCACCCACCATAGAGGACATCACAGCCAGATGGCCAGCTCTATTTGAGGCATCTTATGTGAGTTACATGTGTACGGTAATTTAAAAGGGGCAAAAACATGAAAGGTAATTTAGTTACAGAGCACACTTCATATACAGTAGCCATTAAAAAAGCTTTACAAATTGTTTTAAAAAAAAAAAAGGGTTCAAAAAAGATACGATTAAAGTGAAACTAGACAACTTTTTTTAAACTTGATAAAAAATGATACCATTTCCTGCCAAACTGGTCCCCAATAAGGCTTGTTTTTACCATGATATATATGTATTTTTTTGCCACTGGGACCAGGATTTTGTAGCCAGGCTAGTGCCCACTGGTGGTGCACTTAATTATCTTAAGCTACCACACAGTCAGGGAACTCTCAATACACTTTGGTTTTCTCCGGCCTAAAATCGTGCAGGCCAATCAGAGGGAGGGCCCAACGCTATGACGTTGAACTCAAGCGCTCTGTTTTGACCAGCACTAGAAGCAAAGATGGAGTTTACCGAAGCAATACACAATGTGTTATCACTGATTCCCCAAACTGAAGAACTAAAGTCTGAACAACAGAAATGTCTAAGACATTTTATCGAGGGGAACGATGTTTTAGCGTTACTTCCGATGGGCTTCGGCAAAAGTTATAACATACGTAATGACCAAGCAGTAGTGATTGGTCGAAGTTGAAAATTTCCCGCCCACCACGATCTCTCAATGGAGAGTGGCCAGACGCTTCTCACAAAGTGAAACGATGTGGAAGCGGATGGTTAACCAGGCTATCACAGAAGTGGAAATGATGAGAAAGAGACAAAAAATAAAAGAATATGTGCGAGGAATTAAAGAGGCAGGCTCGTGACTGTGAAGGACCATAAATCAGTCAAATCAACAGCTTGTCTACACTTTGTTTTGACCTGCAGAGCTGATTGTGAGAACTGTGATTGTGGTGAGATTAAATACTACAAATAAAGTACAATACACAAACCAGGACATCTCTGTAAATCACTGTTGGCTAGTGAATGCTGGAGAGCAATTAGACATGCAAATCATTTAAACTGCAGCAGCAGCTGTAACTCTCTGTCAGCGCTGCGTTTTACAACGAACACAAACTTCGTTAATTATAAACGTTCATCATTTTTAATCACAACAATTAGTTAATGAGACGTAATGTCTAAGAATTATTTTTAAACGATTAGGAAAATAGAAGTTATTGTCATTAACTTTTTTTCTGTTCTGCATTCACTCGAGCCATAATCCATTACAATCTATTTCTGATTACAAAATTATTATTATTCTTTCAGATGTCAGTATTTAAATAACTTTTGAACCTTTCTAGTATTTAATTATGAATGATGACTTAATTATATAACACTTGGTCTTCCAGTACCAGTAACTGGTTACTGGTAACGATCATTATTGAATGATTTTGATGAATAGTTTGCACAGGGTAAAAAATAAGGAAAAATGAAAATAAAGAATAAGCACAGTGTTAGTCATAATTTGGTAATCATTCACAGATCATTAATACCCATAATTCAGAGTTGACCTGGAACATCATTAATTATAGTAAGAAATGCATTGTATGAATCATACCATTGTTAGAAAGTTAGGAATGTGTGCATGTGCGAAGGTTTGAGCCAGCAGTCTGCATGAGAGGCTTTTCACCCAGTGTTCAAAGTTTTGGAAAGTGCTGGAAACTGTTGCAGACGGAGAAGCCAC
This sequence comes from Naso thynnoides, assembly GCA_029783665.1. Taxonomy (NCBI): domain Eukaryota; kingdom Metazoa; phylum Chordata; class Actinopteri; order Acanthuriformes; family Acanthuridae; genus Naso; species Naso thynnoides. Next base: position 2,873,644 of record JAQLOL010000004.1, read on the forward strand.
CCACAGTCATTCAGCAGAGGGGAAAACAGATAAAATATGTGCACAAAAGCACGTGCACACACATACACAAGCGCACCCACGCATGTACCTTCAGCCAGAACGAATGTTCTAGGTCATTATTTGTGTCGGACTGGGCCGTGCAGGGGAACCAGGCGTCGGTGGGCAGTTTCTCACTCGCCTCCAGGTGCTGGTACCTGCAGAGCTTCATTCAAAACAAGTGAAATACACAGTGTCAAGTATATAATCCATTAATAACCTTTTTATTAATGCATACTATTAACTGTAAACTTAATTGATCTTGTTTTGATGTCCAAAAGGTAACTTAACCTATCTGACCTTAAAAACTATGCATTGAAAAACTGTTTATCCCATTGGTTATACTGACTCATAATCTCATTTATGGGTTTCTCACATATTCCACTTTATGGTGAAACATCGGACAGTTCATATTTCATGAACATAATTTTATAAATTCTATTTTGTGTCTTGAGCAAAGCCCACATTCTCTGGCAGTGACGCATTTGACAGACCAGACTGACTTTCATCATGACACTTTGATTTGTTTGGTTTATTGCACCTTTTTCTCAAATGAACACTGAAACATAAAAAAAATCTCAGGAGATTTGCTTGTTCCGAGAAGCTTTAACCACTGTGTGTGACAACAACTATCAAGACAAATGCTGAATGGCCCATTTGTATATGACCTACTGTGTAGAGGAGAAAGGCTGATGTGAGAACATTTCTGAAAGTGTGACATAATTTGGAAGTAATAATGAACCTGAGAGGCCTCATGTGATCGCAGACTTTTTATGGGAGATGTCAGAGCTAGAAAATGATTGATGTATTTTGTACTATAGTTGTAAAAAGAAAGAAGGGAGCTATGCCATTTTCAGGTCGCTGTGCTTTCACAGGACGTTCTGCCAAATGTCTTCTGAAGTTATGCACGAAGCTCTTTCTCTTCAGGCTTGTCCTTCCTGCTCAGCTGTGGCCTGAAGAATTCTGTCACCTTGTTTAGAAAGGCTTTTGCTTAACTAATAGTTAAGCCATCATATAGAAGGTTAGAATAAAGAAGTCAATGCAAAGGAAGCGTGAGAGAAAAGAAGAATGTGCTTGTGAAAACTAAAGAAGCACAAATTGGAAAATTAACCAAGCGATATTGATACTGTGTTTATTCTTTGAGACATATGTAAGTGTAACTACTGAAGTCTCATGTGAAACTATTGTTTGTGTCACCACATGCTGAAAGGAATATTGATTTGAAAGCATAAAGGGATGCAATATAGGTTTCCAGCCACCACTGGCAGCACAGAAAACAATGCTGTTATGTAAACTCGTCAGTAAGTGAAAAAAGACATAATGCTTCATGCTGAATTTTACCTGTTTAGGGGCGATTCAATAGAATTTGCTTTAGACTCCATTAGTTGGATTCTGAGATTATGTGAATTCTCCACAACTTATGTCTTTTGTCTTTGGTTTCAACATTTGTCCTATTAGCAGTTTTATTTGCATCAAATGCCTGAAATGAAAGCGTCACTTCAAACAGCCAGTCAAGAACTTAAAGATTACAGCATTAAAATGGCCTTCAGGGGTAGCACTGCTCTGCAACAGAGCCACTGTTTCTCCTGACACTGACATACACACACACACACACACACACACACACACACACACGCACAAACACAGGTTTGGCCAGATGTTCTTGTCAGGACTTTACACTGATTTCTATGCATTTGTACAGCCTGACCCAAACCCTTACCCCAACACTAACCTTAACCCTGACCTCAATTCATACCTTAGCCCTAAACTTAACCACGATCTCAGAAATCAATTCATGCCGTATTAGGACCGCTCTTTGGTCCCTTTGAGGGCTATTGGGCCTCTTATGGAAAGCGTTGATGCCAGAAAAGGTCCTATATAGGTGAGAAAAACCAGGTACACAGGTGCACTTGTAAAGATGTGAAGTAGTAAAATAAAGCAAGTGAGAGAAATTATAAATGGTCCCTCTCCTTCAGGTTCTGGATATTTCCTTCTATGAGGATTTAGCAGGCAGAAGCCTAAATAAATTGGATTGGACTATGGCCAAAACTTCAAGCCAACTGCCCAGACAAAAATAGCAGAGATAAATACATCTTTCAAGCCTGTTGAGACGACCATGTTGTTCAGACATGCAGCCAGCTGCTAACATTGTTGTCTGCCCACAGGGAGATTTTTTTGTCATCTGGAAGTCTTTTGTTTGCCCTGTGGTTCATACTTCATACCTTGTTAAGTGATGGCTCCCCAGTGGCAGCATGGGCGGGACAGTGGTTGGGGTCCTGGTGAGAAGCAGTGGCAGTCGAAGCCCACTGGTCTGTGTAGCCCAAAGGTGTGAAGTAACCACAGTCCTGCACACTGAAACTCCGCTCAAACTCCTCACACACGCCGTCACCATCAAAAACATAACACTGACTCGGTTCACCTTGGGAGATGGATAGGAGAGCGAGACAGGAGGATTTATGAAAGAATATAAAGCCTGGTTTCTTAATCTGGCAGGGTACACACTCATCCCCCACTGTTAGACTCCCATCCAAATCTCTTTGTCAGTGAACCAAATCTGAGCAAACCTATTTTGTGTTTTCATTGGCCACTTTTAATGTTAGTCACGTCAACTCAACCATATCAGACTCTCGGTGCTGTCAACAGACTGTAAATTACTGTAAGAAATGAACTTTGGCTTCAATTAATTATTGAAGATCACAGTAATTTCATAAAGCTAATAGGCAGAAATAGAGCCTTATATGTGACTTAGCCAAATCCTCATAGTTTAATCCCAAAAGCATCTCAATAGGCCATGAGCATCTATAAGTCAGCAAGTAACAGCAGCAGCACTGCGTGTTACAAAGAACTGTCAAAAGCTGTTCCAAGTCTAGCACAAAACAAAAATACAGACAGGAAGATATTGCTTTTGCCTATTATTGTCTGCTAATAAATTTTGAATTTTGTTTTTCATCAGCTGAACTTTTATCAGCTCCTAAAAATGCAATAACATTGGACAGGGGAAAATAAAACAAAGTCAGTAAATACCTGTTCGTGGCTGTTGAAAGTCGAACCAGAGCAAAATGACTTGATCTAATGCGACAATGTCTACTTTTGGCATTTTGTCAACACATTTTGTCATTTCTGAACGGTTTGACAGGGGCCTGAGGCTGCCACATCTTCTCCTCGTCAGTCAGTGCACCCATTTCAAATGGGCTTTGTCAGAGATGTTTCGGCATTTGTCCGCAGCCAATATATTTGGGAATTACATATCCCACCCAATTATTTGATTTTTTTTTTAAATGTCATGCCAACAAAGACTACTGACTAACATTTCAAGCCATTAATGGCCTATCAATATATATTTCTAAATATTTTTCTCTTTATGGACTTCATTTGCGGTCTGCTCATTTATCGTGCGGACAACTCAGCAGTATGCTGAGACATGCTGCAGAGTCAGTGGACCTTGAGTTTTTGATTTGTTTTGTACTTGTCAAACTAGTGTTCAGTTCAATTTTTTTTGTTACTATTCAGCTTGATTTGGTTTCATTTCATTTTAGTTATCTAGCAACAAGGTTCATGTTTGGATTCTGTGTGCTATAGAAAGAGCTCCAAGATGCTATAAGAATCTGGTAAAAGACTGAAAAACAGCTAAGCAATGGGAAACACACAAATAATTTAGTTAAAGTTTAATCTGATAAAGATAAATGAAATCTATTCCTTGCCTGCCCGGCAGGTCTGGCAGTATTTTTCAGTGTATAGGAATTATAGAATTTACCGAGGATGCAATTAATGTTATTTAAATTAAGGCAGAAAAACTTCCCGTAACACTGTTGCCTCTAAGCTATGAGCAATGAATATACATGCTCTAAAGTAATGGTGCTAAAATAATGTGCTACAGCAATGTATCACAAAAAAGTGGGAAGCTGAATAACAGCTTGTCATGCAGCAGCTATTCATTAAAAAAAAAGGTGGAAAACATTAAGACACTTCAGAAGTTTGGCCTCATTAACATCTGGACAGCTTTAGAAGACAGACAGACGGACAGAGCTGTGTCAGAGAGGCAGTGCTGCACAATTGGCTTTAATTAGTCGACGGAAACATGTTCCGGATAAAAGGCAAATTAGGCCTGGACAATTCAATGGCATATTGTCATCCAGAGTTCATTTGGCAAAACTACACCAAGTGAACTCACCGAACGCCCCACCCTGCTTTGACAACACCTGTGAAAATGATTAAGTCTTTGCAATTTCAACTGTGTATTTACCAAGCCTCACAAAATAGGACTACTTGACAATCTTTGACTTAACTATTAAGAACATCTGTCTTCTATTTAGGGTCTGTATGCTGTAATCATATTGTGCAATTCAACCTTTATTTAATCAAGCAGTTAAAAAATTAAATTAGAAATCAGTGGAATCTATAAAAAACAACTTGAAAGAAGCACTTACATTGCAAATACAGCATATCCATGGCTCGTCTGTGACAACATGACTACAAAAGTAGTTGGTGTGGTTACTGCAGAACTATAGCAAATTGCATTAACACATGTGGCAGAGTTGGAGTTAACTGGGTCAAGCAAATGTGGTAAGAAAACCCAAACAAATATTCTGTCTATGACTAAGAAGTACAACTCAATAATTGGTTTTAAGTGTTGCAATTTGTAAAAACATGTTTTTGCAAAATTGTTTTCCTTCCTCGTCATGATGTCTTTTATTGTAAAACAAGAGATGTAATAGCTTCAGTCACGGCATGGCTAGCCCTCGTGGTAGAGCAGGAAGGATCAGTCTCCGTTTGTTTCCCCATGACAAATAAATCGACTGGATGATGGAAATTTTATTCCTGTAACAAGCTCTCGTACATAACTCTCACACCACACATGAATAAGTACCATCCAGCTGCTAGTGGAAACAATACACGGCCTCCAAAGGAAGTAACTAAACATAATGTCTCGTCTCAACTGATATATCACATCCTTTTGGCAATATTATGGAATATTTATTAAAACTATAAAAGCTATACTTATTCAACTCAGCCTCTGGCAACTGAGGAGTACTTGGGTGAACATTCCGTTATACAGAGAATACATTTAAAGTCTGTGGAGGAACACCACATACCACAACAGTAGAGCTGATTTCTTGGGTCATTGTGACTAATGCCTCATCCAGCCCAAGTAGAAACAGAGACACTTTGAGACACATGGAAGTGTTAGACGTGAAGGTCTGCAATGTGTTTAAGGCTATTTTGGTAGGTGTCACAATAAAACACAGCATTCAGTGTGTTGGTGGTAAACAGCTCTTTGACATATGAAATCATGCATGAGAGCTGTTTTCTTAATGCTTCCTGTCTGGCTTCGCTCGACCACCTTGCACATTTTTTAATGTGTTTACCTAAAATATCAAGGTCAAAAGTAGTGGACAGAGTTTTCAGCCCTCTGTTTCCAATGGAGTGTTTCGGGTAAACTCCCCTCTATGGCGTGTGGTGAGGCTTCTGTTGTGGCCTGTCTGCATGCTTCACACTGGGCGAGGGTGCACACACAATGGATTGCTGTGTTGTGGTGGATTTACAAACAATCAGGGCACTCTCTGCGGCTTCTTTGTTTGTCTTTTGCCATGTTATGCTGCATGTTTTTGGTACTTATTACCGCTTTTTCAACCACCTGGCCCAGAATAAACATTTGTCCCTGGTCTCATTGGTAGAAACTGTATATGGCCTTCATATCAAAAGGGTTGCAATCTTTTTTTTTTAATATTTTGAAAGGAAGGACAGTCTGCAGAACAGTACAGTGCATGACAGTTACTGTTATTCTGTACACATAATGGAGAAGTGGAAAGTTCTTGCAAACATAAAGGCCCCACACACTGCATCTAACAGCAATGATTCAACGTTAATGGTCCTTGGGATACAGATTCAAGTGAAAAACATAAACAAAAACCAAAACAGATCATAAAGCAGAACCTAAAACAGAGGTTAATGTTCAGAGTTTACAGATTACAGATCCTTAACAGGTGAATCTTTTTTCAGGGACTAAATCTTGAAGACCCACCAAGTTGTTCTCGATTCATGACTCGGTGAGCCACAAATGAACTCTTTTTTGATGTTTTTCGTCTTACCATAAATCGTCGGTTGTTGATTCTAAGAACAAATCATGCATTCTTGCCTGAACCTCACCAAACGTTAACCTGGCCTAAACCCTAACCACAGCTGCTCTTTCTTAATTCTCAGCTCCTTGTTGGCTTAAAACAAGAAAAAAAACAAACAAAACAAAACGAAAGGATAAGAAATAATGAACCCCCTCCCCCTCCTGCATGATTTGATTCTGGTGGTCACAACTACAAGGTGGCCTCCAATCACTTGACTACGGGGTCATTTTACAATTGTCAGAACGCAAAGGCTTTTACAGCTGGTTATGATCTCTCTCAGTGAGGGGAGCTGGCTGACTGTGAAAGATGGGATTTGATAATAAAAAACTAATTACTTACCTTACGTAAAGCGTATCAAACAAAATTAAAATGGGAACAATGTTGAAAACATAAAAATTATTCTGACCTTTTTGTCTAATCCAAAATCACAACAGGGTATGTGATTAAAAAAATTCAAGAAACATCATTTATAAATCTGCCCTGGCCTGTATGGATGGCTTGAAAGCTTTTAAAGCTCAAACCGTTTTTAATAAAAGAAACATGTCTGACATATGTTTTCAGACTGCACAGAACACTTTACTGCTGAAAAGTGTTTTTCTGGTGCTTTTCTGCCAACCTAATGTCAAGATGCCTCAGATTTCTAAACAACAGTTGTAACTTAGCAAACCAAAAACTTACAATTTTACCCTTCAGCTCATCTGTTTTCTCTTATGTTGCAGTGATGCTACATTAACGGTTTGTGGAATCAGTTCAAGCCAGAAGCTTTTATGTCTTGTAAATTAAATTTGAGTGGCTTACAGTTTTTTTTCTAAATATTGCTGTATGCACAAATGAGCGATTTCTGGCTGTGTAGTGGCTGCTCTTTTACACTTAAACTTTATATGGTGTTGCCATTAACTTTTAAAGAAACCCCCTTGCCCCACATACTGTGTGTGTGTGTGTGTGTGTGTATGCATTCAAACTTAAGATTGGCCAGAGATGTGTTTCTTTCCTCACTACAGTGAATGTGACTCACTCACCATTACAGTTGAAGCCCGTCTCCTTGCGGCATTTCTTTGAGCAGCCATCACCATCCAACAGATTGTTGTCGTCACACTCCTCTGACCTACAGAGAAAAAAAACGTCGACATTACCTTGTTTTTTCCACGCATTCTACATTTTCACTGTGTGATTAGTCACCATGTTAATCAGCCAGTAATACTGTGTATCCACTAAAGGGCACGAACCCCTGTATGAGACCATCACCACAGTAAGGCTGTCCATGGGTGTAGAGAAGAGGAGGGGAGGGATCACTGAGAAGACCATCTGCCTCCACCTGGATCATGTACTGGTACTTGACTCCCTTCTTCACAGAGCTGGAGAGGAGAGGAGAGGAGAGGAGAGGAGAGGAGAGGAGAGGAGAGGAGTTGGTTTGGTTTTGAAAGTACTTTTATTGAAACACTTCAGAACTTACAATACAATGATGGAAAACATTCAAGCCCAGAAAACTTATTTCTTGATCAAAAATTAACTCCTTTCAACTTAAAATCAACTCCTCTTCCTCCCCTACAGAGCATACTCCCCTCAGCAGTCCATAGCTTGCTGAATGCCAACAATTTTCTGTCAACAGGGAATGTCAAAGGAGAGGAGAGGAAAAATAGTTTCCTGATTTCCTAAAATTATACATTTCTTGATAAAATTATGATACAATGACGGTACATGATAGAAGTCCAAATTTTGTTACGTTCTTGCGCGGTAAAAAGGCTTTAAATGCTTTGTGTGGTACACACTGATCATATAATCTTTACATGCTTGTTGACTGATACTAATGACTGAGTCAATCCTTGATGACATGAAGGAATTTTAAGGTTTTAAGGTTTTAAGATTGTGTTTTGTAGAGAAGAAACATCGTTCCTAAACAAATCAATTCTGCATGAATCCTGAGGAATTCTGCAAACGATGACTCACGCAGTTTTGGAAACAAAAGTGGAACTTGCCCTCACAGTGGCTTCTATCTGTAACCTTGCCGAATCCAATGACCTTAAAGCCCCAGCGTAGGTGAAGTGCGTAACGATACCTTGGCTCCAGTGTCAGGACTATTGATCTGTTTCGGTAGGCTGTGTCTATAAAAAGAGCCTCCTCCCTGTTTTTCAATTACAGATCTACTCTTTCTGTATCTGCCTGGCACAAAAGCCAACCAGGAGAAGAATAGAACACTTAGTATCTGACGTCTGTCGGTTTCTCCAGACTCAACAAATTATGGATCAGAGAAAGAATTAAGAATTAAAAAAAAATCCCTCCTTCCTTATTTTTCCGAACTTTATCTGTATTTGGATTTATCCTCCATCCTTCTGCCACAGCTCCTTTTCCCTCTCTGCTCTCAGAGGCCTCTCATTACGCTGTGATAATTAAGGCGAAGTTTAGGTAATCTTTTCCCTTTTGCCTTGTTGCACTCAGCACTTCCTCCCTACATGCTTAATTCCCTCTTAAACTACTTACTGCTTAATTAAGAAAATCATAAAGCACTTCAGCCTTTACAATGAACTAACTGCATACTTGCATGTAAGAAAACTTTGAATGTGTGTCGACCACATTGCCACACTTACTCATTTGTCTTGCCAGCAAAGCCAGCATTGTGACATTTAGTATGTAATCATTAGGAAACACTGTGTATGGAGAGAGAGACATACAGATAACTTTCAACAAGGCAACAAAAGGTTAAGGTAAAGGGAAACACTATTGGAGGGGGAAACAGTGTCGTCCTTGGAACAAGTGTGAACACTTTTGATCCCAGACAAGGTCTGAGTTTACGTAAAGAAGAAGTTTTGATGGAACCCAACCCGATCATTATTGTTCATGTCTTCACGGAAACTAACAAGATGATTTGTTTTTTAAGCTTTTGTCTTCAGGATAAGGTCAGCAGTAGGGACGGGCGTGATTTATCGATGATCGATAAATGATCGATAAGAATTTTTTTGATCCCGTCAAATTTTCATTGATAAAACATAAGTATCAAATAGGGGTTGTGATGGGCAGAAGCAGAGCAATGAATTTCACTATGTGACAGCAATGAGACCTCTTACCAACAGGGGGCGATATTTAACTAGTTTGTAGGGGACAGGAAATGGAAATACTTTGCTGCCTACAGGCTGCCGTAGATATCAAACATAAACATGAAGAGGTCGAGGCGAAGTTTGGCGTGGGACTATTTCGAACCAAAAAGTGACAAAGCACAACACGACAAGGGCCCCAGTGATGTACCACTTGAACAATGTAACATTTCATCTAACCCTGGTTAATGTCAATGCATTCCCCTCTCACCCGACCATCACATCGGTTATCACTGTTTGATATGATTGTTTTTTGGAATTGTTTCTAACGCCTCGTTTCCACTTACGTATGTGCGAGAAGGCGATTCAACCGAAAATCCATTCATTCCTTCGAGAATCTCTGAGATATCCGATGTGCCTGCGAAACTCCGCCCCTCAGTAATATTTCATTCCCGAATGTGCCTCGAGTACATCCAAAAATTTGAACTTTTGACAGTGGACTTTGGAGAGACCGTATGACAGTGTGCTAGTTTATCTAACAAGCTGCTGTTGCCGGCTATTTTCTTCAGTTCAGCTGCTCATTTGGATTGACAAGTAAATTTTATAGTTTTAAAGTATGAGATTACAGATTAATTACATACTTAAGTGGAAACGAGGCGTTATAGGCTCAAGCTGTGTGTAAGAGCGTCGTAGCGTTGGCTCATTGATGTGTTGGAGCCTTGGGCTCAGCTGCTTTCACGTTACGTGCACCACTTATCTTTTTTGTTAAGGTTATACAGTTGACCTTTAACTGCCTTGTCCAAGAGGATTGTTGTTGGACTATAAGTTCTTCTTGGAATAAAGATTTGACTGAGGAAAAACGTGCTGTATTTTGTATATTCTGCTATAGGCATTTTTAGAATGTAAAATTATAATTAATCGATAATTGATCATTAATTTTAATGACTATTGATCAGGGAAATTTCTTCAAATGCCCATCCCTAGTCAGCAAACTCCATTTACTGGCTCACTCACTGGCTTGAAAGTTCGTGTAATGTCTTTTAAGGTACGATCACAGACTGTCTGACTGACAGAGATGTCTGAGACACTTGTTTCTACAAACTGTAATCTCAAGAACCACATTGGGTACTAACATTTTAATGTGAAGTGTTTTGATTAATTGAGCAGTCCTGCCTGTCCTCCTCACTCGACCGTCCCTCTCTGTGTTCTCCTCAGTCAGTCTGTGTTAACTACGGTGCAAGTTCAGCAGGAGGAAACGGCTGAGGACCAGATCCAAGCAGTCACTGGTGTTTATGGCCTCTGCTGCTCACATTTGGTTCATATTCAAAAAAAGAAAAGAAAAAAAGCTCCTGCTTACTTTGCTTCACCTCTGCTGTGCTGTTGTCTCCATCTCTACTATCTGACCCCCACCCACCACCACACCTTCTTCTTCTTTCCCCAACCAAAGTATTTTACACTTTTAATTTCCTTTTTTATTCCTCCCACACATCCCTTTTGTGTCTCTCTCTTTATGCTTATCTTTATCTTTTCCATTTCCTTTTGTCTCCCCGCTCTCCCTCTTCCTCTCATCTCCCCATTATCCCGCCCTTCCTTGCTCCCTCTCCCCTCTATTTCAAACTCGTTGCTCTCTCAACACTCTTCTCTTCACATCAACCCCTCTCTGCCCTCCTCAGTCCCACATAACTCAATCCCCACTGGTTCTTACATCTTTTTGCACTTAGACACAGCTTGTGTAACATAGGAGACGTGTTCCCTGAAAAATAAACTGTTTTTGAAGCTGTGTCCACCTAACATCCGCCTCCTCTATAAAACAGCAACAGCTTCTCAGAAAGAGAGTGCCACAAATTTTGAAATAAGCCCCAAATGATCTGCAATCGTGTGACACAAATGTCACAATCTGGTAGGCAATCTGGTAGGTTTTTTGTACAAACTGGGTCAGAAAAGCGCCGGAGTGGAGATTTAGGGTATTTTTCTGAAGGGCTGCTATTATGTACAATAAAAAAAAACTGGCTTGTGGTTTTACGCTGGGATTCTGGTAATCATTTGGACACCCAGCAAAATTAGACAGAACGTCGTACAAACTGGTTCAACTTAGCCTCAGAACTTCAGCATGCTTATGATTGAGTATATGCTTGTTGAAACAGATTTGGATCGGTAGCCACAGCTCGGCATCCACATGTTGGAAACATTTGAGCTCCGAGCTTTTCAAACAGAACCAGACCCAAACACTTCTGAGAGACAGATAACTGTGGATTAGCAGATCTGAGGTATGCTGTGGAACTCCACATTGGCCCAAAATGACTCAGTCTTATTTCCTCCACACTTTTGATGTCTGACAGTGTGTCTACGTGTGGTTGTGTATGTGAGCCCAGTATTAGTTGTACACAGCCTCCATCTACACCTGAGAGAAAACTGGACTTGGAACTTGCCTCAGGTGGAGTTGTGGGTATTTTATGGTGCTTTGGACAGAAAAAGGACACACCTGCCACTTTATATTACGCATTGTGGTTACCACCTGCACAGCAAATTTTTGATTATGACAGAGGATGCCTCTTTAAACACATTTCAGGATGAAGACGCACTAATGACACTTGCAAAACAGTCAGGCAATCTTTGTTAAGACCTCTCTGAAATAACGGCAAATGAATAAATGATTTTCTGTCTACAAACACCTAGCAACATTTAGCGTCTACCTGTCAGTGAATGTCTGTTGGCTCTGAGGTGAGGGGGCCTTGCTGGTGAAGGGGGGATCCCGTTGTATCCTGTACAGCAGAGGTTGGCAGCTGGAGCATAGAGGGCTGCTGGGGCCCGAAGACAACATGGCAGCATCGATCTCCATCTTCTCATCAAAGGTGCAGAGTTTTATGGAGGTGACAGCAGCATTGTGGGTGTCGAGGCGCAAGGTGAGGGGCATGTCACAGAAGACATGCTGTGGTCCGAGGTTTATGCTTTTCCCCTTGTCCGTTATCAGCTCTATGTTTGCAATGGCTGGGTTGTCTGTGACAGGAAAATACAGACATACAAACCCGTCAGCTGTTATTTTGAACTACAGTGTCCAACTGTGTACACAGTACATTTAACAGAGTATCAGTGGAGGTCAGGATTTTGGAAGTAAACATCCTCTTTGTGTATTTGTGGATATGATGGTACATGATTACCAGCTTTGGAGAATTTCTCTCCTGGTTGAATATCTGGGCAGAAATCACCTGGAATTCTTTGGTCAGCTAAAGAACAATAAAGGTTCAGGACCATGTATGTAAGAGCTTAGGAGATCTATCAGGAGTCCCAAGATTCATATTTGCCCTAAGCAACATCTAATTGTAAAGTCTAAAATTCAAACTGAATAGATAAATTAGCTGCTATCTGCTCTCTGTTGCTAGCTAAACTAAAACTCAGATCTTGTTGCTGTTGCTGGATTTCGGCAGAGCAGAAGAACTCCCGGCCTCTTCAGCTAAACATTATTGTTGATTTCGTGTGTGGGGCGCTGGTTACTGCAGTTTCTGCAAACTGTTCAAATGGGATTTCTGTCTGTAGCTGGAGGTTCGGTGGCTGATGCTCCACCTTTTCAGCATCCTCTCCACCAGCTTTGTTTACGCCAACACTGCTCTTTCTGGAGCCCATTGTATTTACAGTAGTGCTATCTAACATATCTGATATACCAAACTGAAGGAATGAAGTTGCTACACAGTAACACTTACTTGAAGTGATGTAGGTGACCCAAAGGGTAAGTGCATGTGGAACAATAGGGTGGAGGAACCTTAGCGTGAGGGTGCAGCCCTCTTTTTCGGGACACGGTGAGGTCACATTAGTGTCATAAAGGCTGAGCTCAGGACTCCAGGCCTGGAGACTGGGTTCACAGGGCTGCTCCACATCAGGTGGGCCTTGAGTTCAAAAACATCGCAGAGAGACACATGTTTATATTCATGTTTTGTGAAGTCTGTTCATGACTTCATCCATTCCATAACCCTAAAGCTAAAAAATGCACCATGAATCATAATCCTGATTCAACCATGACGATGATTAGAAAGTGTGGAGAGTCTCCGGCGTCCCTCACAAACTGAAAAGCGCATCGCTGACAGTGAACAAATTCAGTCTCAAAGCAGTCAGTGTACCTGCCTGACATGTATCTCATTCATTGAAACGTAGAGATGAACAAACAACTGGATGACCACATCAGACTTCATTTTTTCTCAACATGTTAATTTTGAGAAGAATGAAAATTACTGAAAGAGAATATAGCTGGACTGCACAGGGTACGGCATGAACCTGAATATATACTTCTTGCAACCAGCAAACACACACACACACACACACACACACACACACAACAGGTCAAATGCAATAGAGATAGAGGCTCCATAGATGTGCAGCAGTCTAACATCAAGATCATCAGCATTAAGATCTGGACCTTGACATTTGTTTGTGTCAGAATATTAATTACATATTGCATGAATGAGAACATTCACAGACTACATATTGCATGGTAAGTATTAGTTTAAACTATTAAAAATTCCCTGAAAACATATCGCCCAATGTCCCTCTTACTGTAAATGATGGGTGGTTGGTAATGATGCTAAGTTGGTAAAACCACACCCACATAGTCCTGATGAAGCGGATTATTTCAGTTTAAGTCACAATAAATAACACCTACAGCAAAAATACTTTCATTTAAAATGTATTTTGCCTTTTCCTCAACATGTCTTGTCCACTGTTATTCAGTAGTGACCAATGTAACACATTACTCAGCACTAGTACAAGCAAATTCACTCCTAGGAGTAACAAGAGAGCAGAATTTTCCAGTTGAGAAAGTTAAGATCACCCCACCCGCACACTCAAAACATGGCCCACATTCAAAAATGCATTAGCAACTCCATTACACCCGACAAAATGAGTTGTTAATTGCTACAGTTTCAGTGATTAGCGCAATGGAATCACATCAGGGTAGTGTAATTATCAGCTGCGTCCCAGATGAAAGACGAAAAAAAATCAGGATGTGAATGAGGTGTTACATGTTTCACACCCACTGTAACAGCCATGCATGGAAGCACGATGGATCGCCGAGCTGTCAGAAAGACAAACAAGGCCAGGTAAATGACGTCAACACAGGCCAAAACAGACATACACATGAACCACAACTGTGAACTGTTGTGGTTTAGGCTGTTGCCATTTCTTAGAATGCAACATTTTCAATATTAGGGATGGAAATTGATGAGACTTTATCGCTATTGATGCTGTTACCGATTCTGCTTATCTGTCCGACTCCTATGCCGTTTAACAGGGCTGCCAACTCTCAAACACTGAGTGTGAAATCACACAAATTGTCCTCTTCACATGCTCTCACACCACACCTCCAATTTTCATGCTAACCCCGGGATTGGACTTTCACTTTTCATTTAGAAAGTCATCAGTAACTAGTTGCTTGTGGGTCAGTCCCGCTGTGTTCCTCAATGACAGGTAAGTGTCAGTCGCTGAATTATTGAGTTTATGAGTATTTGGAGTGTTTGGTGTATTCTTTTCAGCTGAACTGTTGTTATCAGCTCTGTCTCTTATGAGTTAACTTTGAAATCCACAAACTAACAAACCTAGTCTTGCTAAGCTGGCGTAGTTAAGACAAGCTCCTGCTGACTGTTTTTGTTGGCAATAAAGAAAGCTTAATGCTGAGGTCAGACTACAGGGTATTTTTGTCTGTTAAAATGTTCGCCGTGTCGGATTGGGCAATTAAAGAGTCATAAATTCTTACCTCATCTTGGCCGAGAGACATAACAGACTACATGTTGCTCCCCAGTCACGTGCTTCATGTCACCAGCAAGGAGGCGCTCGCCCCTGACTGCTGCTACTACTAACAAGCTGTCATGGGAGGTAAACAAAAAAACAAACGTGCTAGTCTTTCTGTAATGAAATCGTAAGGTGTTCTGAGGCGGCGGTTGTCGTCCATTATGAATCACTATGCAAGATGAAACGACCGATTGTCACACCCTGTGCTCGTGCCCTGCACCTACGCCACATTGCATGAGGTTTTCTTTCATGACTCTAACAGAAAAATATGCCAGCATTGATAAGAGGAGTTGATAATGTTGGAGGCATACAATTCTAACGATCTGAAGAATTAGGAACTGGTTCTTAACTAGAGCCGGTTTTCGTTTCCCAACCCTATTTATGATTACCGAAGCATACATGCTAATAAAAATCTTAGATCTTGCATTAAAACTTTGGTTTAATATCAAATATTAAGTATCTTGAGAGGACTGTAACTACTGCAGATGTGGAGCAGGTGAAATTTATTGCAAAGCTGGTATGCTTATATAAACAGCATATGAGACATGCAGTGAGATCAGAGCAGGATTTGGCACCACAAAAGTACGAGCAGTAAGGCAGAGCACATAATATATGGTCTTGAGTCTGAAAATACACTACTGGCACAGGAGCCATTTCTGCTTGTTAATTTTATCTTTGTAGATTCACACATTCATGGAAATTCGCTCAACTTTACAGCTCCATGCAGCTCTACAGAGGGCTTTATACCATACTGGATGTTGTTTTAGCTTTCCTGCCCAAAACTCCACTCACATGTGTCAGGTTGACCCAAACACAACTTCCATGGGATGATGATGATGTTGCTCTGTGTCTGAGAGATGTGTCGATGTGCAACTGTGACATATACCTTTGCCATAACAACTTTAACAACTTAACAATGTGATAATATATTAACATTGTTTCTTTTCTTCTTTACTGGCTAAAAATGTCAATCATGCAGCTTTAAGTTTTGCAATTGGTAATCATGTATATAAATAAATAATGTAATATAGTAAATGCATCTAAACCTAAACCCAAACCTAAAGGTACTTACACCATACTTCTAGGGTACTTAAGGTATTCATACTTTTAGGTGTGTTGAATTTTAATACTTTTATTTAAAAAAGTGAAAAAAAATTGAATGACACAAGATAATACACTGTTTTTATCACATTGTTTTTTCTTGTTCTTATGTTCTGATGTTTTTCTTTATGTCATTGTTAATATTTTTGTATTCTTATGTTTCTGTTCATGTAATTTCTTTACATATTTTACATCTAGTTCAAGCATCATCTTAGCACTTGTGGTTATCTGCAAACTGCCCTCTGTTCATTCTCAGATGTTGCAGTATGTTTAATGTTATGTTCAGTATTTTGGATGTAATTTCTTCCTCTATACTTCTTACTTTACATAGATCTTTACTCAGCAAAAGTCATGATCAACGTAGCAACAACTCATTTCTTCACAAAAACATTTCCATCTTTATCTGTCAGTCAGAAATGTAATATTAGATGTTACTTCACGCTGTACAGGTACGGACATCCCTGTCATTCACCGCCTCTTCTTCATCTCTGCAAATTTTTGTACAAGTGACAACATAATACACTGACAGGACACTTAAATGCTCGATGCAGCACATAAACTAACTGAATCCTTCTCAACGGGAGCACGGGCTCCTTGGCTCAGCCTGAGAACTCAAACCAGTCAAGACTGTGGCACAGGCAACATTTTGAGGAGATATAAGAGAACAAAGCTGCAAGCAGTTCTAGACAGCAGTGTTTGGACATTATACGTATGTTCTGTACTGCCAGCTACGATATCCACATTGAATTTGTCTAATTTCCCTTCTCCCTTTCCCGATATTGAGCATCTCAGTTTGCTGACAAAGTGACCCAGCGCATCATCGTCTTTACAAGTGGGAAAGAGTGAAAGGGAGCCAGGGAAGCCAGCAGACTGGCTGTCTCCTCAGCTGTGTGCATACCACTGTTTAGAGTAAGACTGTAATTGACTCTTTATCATCATTATGATCCCGCAGCGAAAGAGAGGGAGCCGTAATCCCCCCTGTTCCTCCTCACCGCTTGTTTTCAAAGCATAAATTCCAGCAGAGGATTTCCACATATTTGGGTAGAGTTTCCACGGGAGAGAATTAGCCTTATTGTGTTAGTACAGTGTTTTGTTCTTTCTGTGTATCTCTTTCTCCGAGTTATTCTTCTAACTTTCCCTTTGCTTTGTTTCTTTCTTGTTTCTTTCCCCTAACTCTGCATGTCACGTCAAAGGAGACCGTGCCTCCCCAGAAATTATGATTGGAATAACAACCACCATGTGCTTACAGGAAACGTAATGTTTAAAAGTTCAGTGCTACCAGATACACTTCTTTTGGCTTTTTTGTTTATGACAGTGGTTCAGTGTTTGAACAGTACCCAAACATTACCGGAGTAGACGCTTTCCCTAATAATCCTTGTTCTCGCTGTGGCTAAAACAAGACAGACAGAGAAAGGTCTGTTGCTGAGGGCAATTATCGTTTAATGATTTTCTGCTTTTTCCTCTTCCAGGAGCCATTAGCCTTGCACGCACCTGAAATTCACAGCGAAGAGACATACGTGTGTTTTTGTGTGTTTGGAAGGGAGGGGGTAGGTCTGCTTTGTGGAATCAAGACACAGAGGTAGAACAGATGGTGGACGGACACAAACTTCAACCGGAAACAGCCATATTCCTCTCTGTCAACGTATCAGGAGAAGAACTTAACTTGGTCAACTGGGTTTTTTAGGAGCAAAGATCATTAGTTAAAATTACAATTTGCCTCCTACCACGACAGTACTAAAAATTCTTTTTGGACTTGGTTGTTATTGATTTAAATAATAGTCATTAATAAAAGTTTATAGAATTTTTTTTTTAAAGAAATTATAGCAATTAAAACACCCTCAAAGTAAAACTCTAACTCAGAGTCATAATAATTGCATTGCAGCTTTACATGCAGCTCCAAAAACCTCTTATTCGGTTTGGTTCATATTCACATAGATTATAAGAAGGGGTGTTTAGAAAGAGGAGCATTTGTTCTGTTGCAACAAGTAAAAGGCCTCTATCCTGAAACCCTATTTTGTTTTGAGTTGGTAAAAAATCTCTTTAAAAAGAAATTCTTCTTTTAGACACATGTATGCACAAACACTCACTTACACTCACACTCACACTCACACACAAACACACACACACACACACACACACACACACACAGTGATTTTTGACTGACCAACCGCCTCCTCAGGTGTCCAGTAGCCTGATGTGTCACAGATGCGAGGCGAGGTGGCCTCGTGGGCGTACTGGTGGAAGACGCCGTCTTTCTCACAGTCTCCACAGTTGATAGCAGACACATGGGAGGAGGAGCTGAGAAAAAAGGAATGTACGGTAATGACAAGGCATGTAAGTCTCTTTGAAGACCAGATCTTCAATAACGTGAACTTAATTTGTTTTTCGCTAATTGAAAAAAGCAGCAAATCTGAAAGAGATTTTAAAAAACAGGGCAGACAGAGAAGAAAAAGTAGAGGAGGATGAGTTACTGTACAGCCTTCTATGAGCAAAAATTTAAGATACAACCAGGTGTATATTCTGAGAAACCTATAATCCATTGTACACTAGTCAGTTGTTTATAATTTAGGTAATATTTGACAAAACTCATATTGTTAGGAGGTATAATCAGCCACATTCTTTTTATGGTAGTATGACTCGCTGGATGTAGACCTTGGGTAAAAGCCTCCAATTGGGCAGCCATTCCAGTTGCCATTTTTTCCTTCCTTCTGTTATCTGTGTGCTGCTATTTTTGAAAGTGCACGTTGCCGCATCCTGGGCTTAGCGCCACCTCAGACGACTGTGATTGTTTTAAAGAAATCCAAAAAAGCTGGAGCGTTTATTTCCCCTAGAGCAGAATGATAACTGATGCAGCTACATAGCTCTTCCAACACTGACGCAGTGCTGTGAGGACAGGGCCGCTGCGCAAGACTACTTTCATACAACTAAAAGGGTTTGTGTTCAGGAGATCATCATGCACTGGGAATACAAAACATGAACAGGATCAATTAAAGAGTTACTTGAGGACGTCACAAGGCATCAAATGCACTGATCTTGTTTGCAGCCTGAATACTTTTCAATCATAAGGCAATACATATAAATGCCTTTACAATAATTTTATCCATCATGTGTCCTAATGATGCGCCACAGTTAATACTGTAGTTTGGTCATCTTCCAAAGTTTATTACACATCTTTGTACTCCATTTGGGAGAAATTTTCTGTTGACAAACTTTGAACTTTGCATGCTGGCAAGGACAGTGACTGCACCACTGTCTTCGTGGGCTCAGGCCAGTTTTGGCTTGGTTTGTCTGGAAAAGCAGTGTGTATGTTGGCACATTGCTAGCAGAATGCTGTGACTCATGATAACTGCAATCATTTGTTAACTATGCTGTGAGTGATTCTAATATATTAACTTTTTGCACTCAGAAGAAGGGCTGAAAACAATTCAGATTTTTCTGAACACAATATTCTTTGTCAGTAGTTAAGGGTCAAGATTGTACTAGAATCACTTTTCAAACGAGCAGTGCAGACAACTCTCCTTGAAGATAATTAAGATTAAAAACCATGCATTTGTACCTCTGATAAAGCGGTCCTCTGATAGGTGGCAGCCAGTAGATAGAAACAGAATCTGGATGTTGGTCTGTCACTATGGGGGCCAGAGGGATGGGGGCAGGTCGACGGTCCATCAGCCACTTCTGGTAGACCAAGTCAAGATAACAGTGCATCCGGGCCACTTGATTGGGAGTGAAATGGTTTGTGCAGTTGTCATCTGATGCGGTTCGATGAAAAGAAAAAGGCAGGGGAATCATCAGGAATTAGCTTTAAATACTAGCCTTCATTTAACTTCAGCACAAATCACATGGTTGGAAGTTATTAGAGAGTTATTTTGAATAGAAATGACTAAGTCAATAATAACATGCTGTTGTAAAGATACAATGACACGTTGGTGATTTAGATGTAGGTAATCTTGAACAAAAACTTCATATATATGTAAAAATAGGGAACAGTTTTCCCTTATGGACCTGATTTAAAGTGCAGTGATACTGTGAATCCACTGACATCTAAATTAGTTCTCCTTCTTGCTATCATTATCATTTAATGATGATGATGATAATTATTATTATTGTTTTTAGTAGTAGTAGTATTAGTAGAAGTAGTAGTAGTAATAAATTACTGCATATGGATTAAAGACTAATAACAGGCTGTTGAAATCAAAAACCATTTTCTTTACTTTATAGTAATGCAGTATAATGTTAAACAGTGGCTTACATGTATATTACGCTAACAATATGTTGTGATTAAAATATACAATGATAGAATTACAACATATCACGGCCTCTCATGAGCTGTTGCTTTTATAAAACTGTTACTATCAAATGCCAGTATGTTATAGGTATAGGCTTAAAGGGCCTTATTTACATGTTCATAAAGCATTCATAAGCCTTTCTTCTTACAAGCAGATTGTTCTGGCACCATGCATAGGTCGCAGGTGGTTGCTGTGTGCAACAGACTACTTTAGAGACTAGGGACGCACTCACACTGGGCCCAGATGTCTCGTATCATGGTCAAGCACGTTGCTCCAGCCTAACCTGAGCAGGTTTATGTCAACACTGAGCTGAGCTGTCTGATTAACAGAGTCTGCCCGGTACTTTTACATATTGAGCCTTCATTTTTTTTCCTCTTGTCCCGACATTGCTTAATCGTCCTCTATCAAGAAGAAAGTGGCTGATTTTTCCAGTATTTTTATCCACTTCACTTTATATGCTGTCGTCTGCACACGTCAAGCAAACCATCCCGATGTCGCCTTGTTGTGCCCGTGCTCGTGCCATCATACCGCGCCAAAGCCTACCGCCTCCAACCAAGCCAGACCCAGGAAAGCACACAGTGCCATCACACTGGTCACATGAACTGGCCTTGGACGTCATACGTGCTTTGGCACGTGAGTCCGCCCTTAGTTAGCTTGCTGCTGCCCTGTTAGCTTAACCTAGCCGAGTCTACCTGTTACCACTACAGTCAACCCAGCATCACAACGTGGTATTAATTAATGAATCAAGTTTACTTGTCACATGTTACCATAAAAGTCATGTTGCCTCGTATCCAGTACAGTTTCTGGGACAAAACACAGTGGCACTGTGGCTTGGCAACGTCTCTGTTGCTAAACTGGATGACAATTAACTACGAAACAGCCGACAGGTGACCTAAAAGTCTCACTGCAGATACACACTGCTTAATTCACTCCTCCATAGTTAGGCCAACATGCATCTTTAACGTTTTCATTTTGCACCAGATCTAACAGTCGAAACTGGGAAGTGTTCCTGTAGCTGTAAATGTCTTCCTGGGTTGCCTAAGTACAAGAGGAGCAAGCCGGAACTACTTTCACACGCAGGGATATGGAAAAGGGTAACGGAATGACATGTTATTGCTGTTATGTATGCTTATTACATCATGGCAAACAACCAGTCAGATTTCTATATTTGAGCCATCCATTCTATTAGCATAATTCTAATAATGCACAGTGTACATTCCACAATGCAGTGAAAATAACTTGTTCTGCAGGTCATTACTTCTTCTCAACATCTCTGACAGTACAGCTGCTGTTAATTACAAGAGAGCAAAGTAAAGAATGTTCATTCACTGTACCTGTGTAACTCATATAATTGCTATAAGGTGTGTCCTGGTAGGTGGTGACTCCACAGGTATCATTGACAGCTCCTGGGTCGTGGCAGACTTTAGTTTTGGGTGTTGGTGCAGTGTCAGCACACAGATCTCCTGTCTCCATGGATGGGGTGATCTCCTGCAAGAGCACATGACAAGAAAAGAGAGAAGCTCTGGCATGTTTACACTGTACAGACAGAAATACACAGACAAGATGCAGTACGGCTTGGTGTAAGTACCCAACAGGTAACAGTAAGTATCATCAAAAGGAGAGATCGAACAGTCTAACCTGACATGGGTCATCACAGGAGTCCCGCTCGCTCACCCCCTTGAAGACATGGTACAGTCCCAATATGTGGCCCATCTCATGGATCATGGTGTTTCGGTGGCCCATAGTGCCAAAGTAGGAAGGGTTCAGCACCATCCCACCTGAGGACATTCACAGGATCTTTCATGATATCATCAGATACTAAAAAGCAGGGTGAGCCGATACACTATTCAGTATCGGCATCAGTCCAATATTGGCCAAAATTCCTTAATCGGATACTGGAGAGGGCAAAATGTATAATCCGATCTGATTTATTAGCCTAAACTCTCCCATGAATGCTTATTAAACCATGTCCGACATGCCATGAAGAGAGATGTCAGCATGATACAACCTAGCAGCATGTGTCACGTGACTATTTTAAATGGCTAGGTTAAGCAAAGTACTTCCATACAGATGTATTATCTCTAGCTTTGTTGTTTAAGAGAGAGAAAAGGATGTGTCGGACTGATATCAGTATAGGCAGACACTCAGTGTTGTCTTATCCGTATCGGACATGAAAAAGTGGTATCAAGCTAAGTGGTATCCCTACGGAAAAGCAGGAAAGGGTCTTTACTAGATACAAATCTAACATTTTAAGACTGTAGTAACTCATTTTTGTGGCTTTGAGGTGTAATATTTGGACAACTAACCTTCAACGGGCAAACTGATTTAATAAAGTTTGTATGGATCACAGGAAATCCCCATTTCATTTCCTGGTTCAAATCTACTTCACATGTAGGGTTATTTTTACATGCTTTTTTTTTTTGGATATTAAACACCAGCACCCGACAAAACTGATCACAAAAAATGTGGTTTTGTAACTACTGGCTTTGTGTTTACTTACAGCCACTAAACTGGCCTTTGCAAAAGAGAAACAAATCAGAATAGCACACTAACAACTATGACAATTTTAACACCAATTATGAATGATGCAAACTTTTGTAAAAAGCAGGAAGCAGGGTATTGCAAAGCGAATAAGGGCATTTTTGCCATCTGTATATATAGAAGAATGATTTGCAAAAACTTTGTATTTACTTGAAGTCAACATGCTATTGAAAATGTAAACCAATACATAAAGCTCCATCCACACTAAAAACATTATACATGACATATAAAGTTTACTAAAAAAAGCCAAACTCGTTCAAATAACAGTCACTGATAATATTAGACAACTACTAGAACACGGGTTAGTGCAGATGTGGTGCAGATATTTAACTTTATTTTACATAAATGCTTTTTACTATTAATAATAAGCTGCTAACTATTTAAAATATCTGATGATAAATGGTTCAAAGAACATGGAGAAGCGGTCTTCTACATGCATTTTTTGTTCAAATAGGCATTAAACAGACGCATTTAGAGACATTGCCAATCATGCAGCACTTATGAGAGAGAAGCTGTGCAAAAATTTGAATAATGTCATTGGTTCTATTTAACAAACACTCAAGATGTATGAACAGGGTCTGATGGCTACGGATATCAAGAAATACAGGCAAGAAGCCCTGGACTACTGTCAGAGCAGAGTCTACAAGTGGGTTCAAGAAGGAGACACTCAGCATTAGAAATTTAAACATTTGGAGATTCTTTTTTCATTACGTTTGTTCAAACAGGTAGAGACAAGATAACTGATAATTTTACATTTTTTGTATTTTAAGTTAGTTCATAAACTCAACAGCAGATCGATTGGATACTGAAAGTTTCTCCAGGAAACATGGACAACAAGGTATTAATTAATGTCGTGTGGATATAGAGATGGGATTTTTTAAATGATTTCTTAAAAGGTTGAGATCTTTTCTGGACATTTTTCTCACTGTATTTCCTTGCATAAAAAGGATAATATTTTACTTTTTGTACTTTAAAACATCTGAACTGAATAAGAAAATCAGAGACAACATAAATCACTAGGCCTAATTAAGTATTCCAAAGACAGCAATTTTCCAATTGGCTATGGTTTTGATAAATTCTTAGGAGAAAGCCCTTTTAGTGGAGATACAGGTTTTCAGCAGTGTGCTGATAATAGCTGAATCAAGAACAGACATGACAGTTTTTGGCTTTCTAATTAGAAACAGTGTGTCCAGTGGTGAAGACATTGAGAAATGAAGACACTAAATAGGAACACACTAAACAGCAGGGCCTCCGGAGAGGATTTGTCATCCACTAATTTGTTTTTAAACAGGGACAGATGCTGAGCAACTGACACAAATCTCTGGAGAAGACATTCAGTAGAGAACTAAATTCAAAAAGTTTAATTTCCAAATATAATATCTTCTCTAACAATGTAACTAACTAGTAGCACCAAAATTCCCTGTTTTAATCCGTTAATGGTTACCTAAAGCCCATACATACCACAGCTTCTTAGAGCAAAATCAGTCTCTTAACCACAGTTCATCCCTCTGCTGGACACAATAAACCAGTGAAAAGTTTGACATTATGATGTTTGACATTCTGTGTTCGTTGGGAACTGTTTGTGTGTGCTCCCCTTGCCTGCAGTGTCCAGCTTCTCCAACAGTGTATGTTTTACTTTAAAGGTGGAATCAGTAGGATTTTACTAAAAAATAAAATATGGACTGATACAAAAGTAATGCTGCTCAACCATCACTTCTGGGCCTCTGTACATGTGTGTTGGTGACTGTGTGTGGAGACACACCGCCCTCTGCCTGTATTTTGATGTCTTGGTGACACAGGACCTGCTCGGGACAAGTTAAGGGCGACGTAGACGCGCAGTCAATTTTTAAGTAACGATGGCGCAACCACGCCATTTTGAAGCGTAGATGGCGTGACCGCAGTGAACTGGTGCATTTCCCCCAGCCAATGACAGCGTGCAGGTGAGGTCGAGAGCACCGCGGAGCACAGCTACTGGACGCCGTCCAGACCGGAGAAAGTTACGAATGTGGACGTAGCACAAAGAAAAGGAAATATTATCGACCTCTCCATTAAACAAATGTATGACATATTGTACATATTCCAGTGTAGCTTGCTGAGTAACTTTAGGCAAACGGTATAGCAGTACATGTAGTACACACTAAGTCACGGTACTTCAGGTGCGTTGTGCTGGGAGGAGGGGCCCAGGCTGAATGTTGTGCTTACAAACGGCAACAAACAATTGCTACTGACTCTACCTTTAAACAAACAGGTTTATCAGAGAGCTGTTTCTTCCCTTTTCTGTTTTAGAAGTCAACAAACTTTAACATGCATCAGCAACATTTTTTTAAAAATTTAACTTAAACACTGCACTTTATAATGTATAATGAACAAGTAGGGGATCAGAATCTTATTGGCCATCTACACCAGCTGACTTTTTTGATGCAGGGATTCACCAAGATGCTGGAAATGTTACAGGGTGTTTTTGTGCATACTGACACAATATCAAGCAGGATCAAGATTATTCATTAATATAGAAACATTCTGTGCTACCACATCTTTAAGATGCTCTTCTAAGTCACGATATGGAGGCTGCGTGTTCACTAGATTAAAGAGACATTTCTATCAAGCATTAAGAGTCTATTAAGTTGTGTTTCGAACAGGGACATATAAATTCTTCCAGTCAAAAGTTTTTTTTTAATTAAAAGTAATAAAGGCCTCAACTATCAGCCCATCTACACCATTTGTCTCCTACTTTTCAGTCAATACCAGCACAAGCGGGAAACAAATAAATTAAAAAAAAACAGCTGGCAAGTGGGCATGGGTGGCAACAATGGTACAGAGCCCACACTGCCGTTTGTTTGTTTGGTTGTTGTTGGGTTGATTAGCTTTTTCCAGAGGAATGGAGCCTGATGATTGGAGGAGTAAAGAGGCAATGTGCCGGAAAAAATCTCTGCCAGCTTCAATTGCTCACTCTCTCCCATTTGGACAACGGCAGTGTAGACAGGAAAAAATGGAGGGTGAAGGGAAAGAGAAAGGAGTGGATAAAAAGAGAAACGTAGAGAGAGGCAGGATTAAACAAAGAACAAAATAATGAACCGTGCCAAGATATTTGACAGATTAAGATATAAACAGCACTAATAACAGCAGCCAAAGGTGTAAAAAGATGACATACTATAGTTTCATGTAATTTCACCTACCTTGGTGGGTAAGCGCCTCCTTCGCCCATGGCCAGGTTGCTGCTCCCGCCAGCTCTTCTCGCACCGAGTTGCTGGCAAAGAAAACATTGAGTGTGTCTGTGCCACTCAGTTGGAGCTCCTCCTTTAGCTCTTTCACACTCATATAGGCCCTACAGAAAGAGAAAAAGCGAAAATATTAAATAATAATAATGATATTAAACACTTTAGCTAAACAGGGCTGTTTTCCTTTTGCCCCTAAAGATAGTGGGCTAATTGGAAATTGAGAGCTTGCAGATCAGATAAATATTTGATTATTGCTACTATTCTCAACATAAACCTGGTCATATTAATGAGATGTATTGATTGAGAACATCATAGTTGGTGAATATACATTTCTTAAAATACAAAGAATTCTTTGTTTTTTGCTAGGTCAGTCATTTACCTTTAGAGATAAAATGAGCTAACATTACATACAGTCATTAAAATATAGTAGAATCCTAAAATTGTTATTTCAATGTCAATGTTCGGATCACTGCAACAGACTAGAGGAACAAGCAGCCAGAGCTTGGTTCAGGACAGTTTTGCGAAGAAAATTGCTAGCATAGTCACTAATACATCCCACGAGTCCCAACTGTTTTTTCTTCTTCAGAGTTAGCTAGCAATGTGTGCTGACCTTTCAACCTTACAAACAAAACAAGCTAGCTAGCTGAGTGCTGCATGTAGTTGCAGTCACCTTTGCTGTTGTCAGTCAGTAGCCTATGCTCAAGTCTGTACAGTTAGCTTATCCTAAAATCACAGTTTTTCTCTTATCATTAGTTAAAGGCCTTTAACAGCCACAGTGCACCACGCAGGTGTTTTCACTTACGCTGCCTGATTAGACCTCCTCTCAAACACAGCCCAGTGTGATTAACTAACATCTCTCACCTATTTTGCTCCAACACCTGAGATGGTAAACGGTAGAAGTTGTGTAATTTAAACCACTAGCTTAATTTACCACAGGTTTAAGTAAACAGTGCCCGAATGTAAATTTAAATCACAGATTTAACCTTTAAAGAGACTATGAGAAACCTATTTTTTTGTATTCATTCTGGCGACCCCTGTGGACAAAAGCGATAATGTTCTTGTATCATAAAGATTTTATCTAGCCAGCACACACATTTTAGAAGCAAGTGGAAAAGGATGCAACTCACTTTAAACATGCTTCAAACTTTTTTGCTCAAATTCTGCTGGGTGCAATGGTTAAATTTTTTACATCTATCCAACGGAAGCATGGAGACAAATAAGATCTCACTTCAGCTCAAGGTTAAAGTCTTGGATTTGGGTGTCAGACAGACCATTAGTTTGCTTCAATCCATCAACATCTGTCCTACCCAAAGCTTCCAAATCCCAATTGTTTGAATTGGGCAATGTACTTCGAACCACCATCCCCAGCAGCCCACCGCCTCCCATCTCTTGCCCTCTGTGAATGTGATTTATTACCCTGGAAGCACTTTGATGTGCTAAGTCGACTTTGTTTTTCCATGGCTGTGGTGATGTCCCATGTCATTTTTCTCCTTTGCTTTCATAGCTGGAAAGCTTTTGCACCTACCCACCTTACTGGGTCTCAGAATCTTGCAGTGGGGTCACGCTGACTGCCCAATTTGTTTTTATCTAAGCTTTCTATGTTTCTCTGAAGCATTACAACTGTTGGTGAGAACATAAGTGTATGGGACTATGTTTGCATTTGGGTGTGTGTACTTGCATCTGATTTATGCACAGAGTAAATAACAACAAGGGCAACAAGTCTCCCATTGCTGTATAGTGTAGTGTCAGATAAAATCTGTTTATATTTACAAAATTCATTTGGTTAAATGTATGAATCATTCATGATTTTGTTTGTGAGTTTCATTTTCTTTCATCTTGCACAGACAAAGCTTTGAATTTAAGTGTTTCTCAATGGTTATAAGGTAATGGTTTATTGTTTCATGTTGCATTTCTCGAGCAGGGAGTTAAGGGTTTATGTGATTGATCAAGTTCAGCTGTGGGGCTAACTTTGTTAAAAATTACCAAGCCATGCTTTAATCTTTACCTCAGTCACTTCCAGTGTATTTGAATGATCTGTTTTGTGTCAGTTTCTTAAATAGACGTTAAGGTTTATGTTTTTGATCAATCTCAGCTGTAGGGCTAAATTTATTAATATTACTTAACCGTGCTTCAAACTTAAAAGGTTCAAAAGTGCTCGTCAGAAATATAATTTATATAATTGGTCATTAAAAAATACTCTTCAGCTTTGGCTCAATGCTCCTTATATTGTTCCAACAGCCTGGAGGATAGACAGGTGAGCTTTCAGCTGGGAAAAATCTTGACGGATGAAATAAGAGGGCAATAATCCCCCACCTCCCATACACTACTGTCAGCGTACTATTAAGTGATGCACTTCACATTCGAATTGGTCCAGAGGTGTTGCTCAGCAGCCAAGAGCCCTGCATGCGTGTAGTCCTTGCCCTAATGCAATCCCTCCCTCAGTGCATGTGTTGTACTGTAAATAAGAAAGCGTTTTCTCAGGCACTTTGCCTGACTAAATGAAGTTTAAGATTTAAGATACTTCGGGGAAACCTTGCTCTCACTACACTGCTGAAACTGGGTATAGCTGAGGCTGTATGCAGTATCCCTCACCATTGTGGCAACTAAAAGTTGACTCTTCTCAACTTCTGAGTCTCACAGGATGCCTGAATGGATGTCTAAACCTCTAAGCTGGCAAAAATAAATGGCTTTACATGACTGAAGTCAAAACTACTAACAAAATTACCATTCTGGAGCAAGTCAAACACTGTGTGAACCAACAGCAGAGTCAGCACCAACAATGTCACCATGTAAAACTACAGATGTGTCCACTTTAAATGGTGTTATTGACAACTCAGTGATTTTGAACTCTGAGCAGGATCAGCAGTCCAAAGTTTTAACATAAATTATTATATACTTAAAGAGACAGTTCACTCAAAAATGAAAATTTTGTTATTATCTACTCACCCTCACACAAATGGAAAGTCAGGTGCAGTTTTTTATTCCACAAAACACTGCTGGAGTTTCACAGGGAAAAGGGCATTGCAGTAATCTGCCAAACAATTGTAGTGAATGGTGTCTAGGATTCTAACATAAAAATAAACCATAATAAAACCATAACAATTCTCACTAACGCCATTTTTTTTAGCTCTCTGTTCTCTGTAGAATGTAGCTAACATAGTACACACAGACCCAGGGCTCCAGACTATGACCAAATGGTTGCTTTTTGTGACAATTTATGAGACTGCGCAAGTAAATTTTACAATCACTCAAGCGCGCTCGACCTGTAAATTGCCAACTTTTTTTTCATGTCAAAAAATGCAGAGAGAGGGACTCTGTCAGTGTGGGCCTATGGTTGGGATCACACTGAGTCGTGTTGCACTAAGCACACACACTCCAAAAGCCATCTGAGAGCATGTGGAGAAAACCAGCTGGGAGCTCCAGTGGAGCGTCACATTACCATTAATAAGGTCATAAAGAACCATCGGTAACGAAGGGAGGAAGTTTTCGGGTGGTGTTGATCATACCTGTTCCCCTCCTTCTGTGCCAGATTCCCCTCAAGGGGTGGGGCAAAACCTGCGGGAGCGCAGCATCAGGGCTGAGGGAGTGGGAGGCTGTGAAGTGGCGTTAACGAGCGTCTGAATTTTTTTCTAAATTTATTTATTTTTTTAACTTATATGTGTGCCAAAGATGACAGCTGATCACATCTGGATCAGCTGTCAGTCAGTTCAACAGCTGTTTGTGTCTGAGCACATCAGTAATGTAAT
>JAQLOL010000004.1:2903594-2921157 GCA_029783665.1 Naso thynnoides
TGTAAGCGTGTTGCGCACCGCCCCATTGCGATGCATGTTAGCCGTTTTTGGGCTGCAACTTTGCTCCGGTCAAACCCAATACAGGTCGATGAGCATTATTCCTTTAACATACATCTCCCTTCTGTCCAAATGTCTAATAAAAATATCCATCTTTAAATGTACAGACAAAGTCATCTTCTCCACAGCGTCACCTCTGTCCAGTTATTGATAGTTGGTTCAGTCTGTACCATCCTTTTTTTTTTCACTGCGTCAGTGACGTTTGTCAAAACAACTGGCTGTGCCGAGTTGTCAGTACACTCAGATTACTTTAAATGAGCGTATAGCAGAATTTCATGTCATTTTTTTGCATTTGAATCCTCGTCACCATCCACTTCAGTTGTTTGGAACATGACGGCAATGCCTTTTTCCTGTGAACTCCAGCGTTTCGAAGGTGGCAGAGTTTTGTGGACTGAAAACTTCACCCGACCCTCCATCAGCATAAGGGTAAGTAGATAATGACTGAATTTTCATTTCTGGTTGAACTATTTCTTTAACTTTGGACTTTACTTGCCTCTGTTCAATATTATGATCTTATATAAGGAAATAAAATTAATTTACAATACAAACCGTTAATCCGCAGGTTTTTGACGAATGCAGTTTAAGAAAAAGATACCAGCACTCATTTTATTTGGTACAGAATGCTTTGCTGAAGGATCACACTATCCCATACTGAGAACCAAGGCAGTCACATTTGAATGCAGCAGCGTTTCATTTGGAGAGGCATGCATCAGCAGGTCAATGCCAGACTCCTCCTCTGTCCAGCAGTTGTCCAGACAGTAATGCCCAATATCTAAAGAATTTGGTGGATGGTCTTTTGTTTTTTGACCTTTCCAAAACCAAAAATGAAAGAACAAAGCGTAAGGAAAACGTTGTGTTTGTGCAAACATAAGATGCTATCACTAGCATATCCAGCTTACCAACAGAAACCTATTATTTTCAAACCAAGTAGAATCCAATACTACATAATTCGGGGGGTGGGCTTTGTCTCTGATAGCTCATCCGCAGTGTAGTTTTCCCTCACTGCTAGGAAGTTGCTCCTGGATTCTATTAATCTTCATGGTAAGAACGAACAGTCCCAGTGGGATTTCTCATATTAAAACTTTATCTATAAATCAGGGAAATTTTCCATGCAAACTGAAAAGGGCTAAGGTTGTTCTTTTTAAAGAAAAATAATAAATCAGAAGTTTGGAATTACAGGCTAGTATTAGTTTTTAAAGGTTGTGTCTAAGGTCTTTAAATATCTTTTGTTTGAGCAGTTTCATGAGAATTTAGTCAGACAAAATTTGTTGTATGAGCTTCAATCAGCCTACTGAAATCTTTCTTATACATCAATATGACTATGTCTTTAGTTAGGATTGTGTTGGATGTTTGGTGCTTCCTTGTGTTTTTATTTGTCTGTGAACATCTCGGGACTCGGGATGGAAACTGACAAGATTTCACTGATATAGATGCTGTTATCAATTCTGCTTATTGGTCCAATTCCTTATTGATCCCTGATCAATCTACATAGGTATACACAAAACACACAGATTTTTAGTGTCAGTGTAGTTTTATTATCTGAACTGTCTAAAAATTTCTGCCTAACATTTGAAAATGTTAAAATAAAATGCTCCTTTAATTAAAAAGCATATAACTTGGAAAATCGCATAAAACTGATAAAATGGCAAGTCTTTTTTAAATTGATAGCTATACCTTCCCAGCAGGATAGACGTGGTGTCATGACACAAGGTTTTCAACACAGAAATGATGACATCAATAGGAGGAATTGATAGCGGTGAATGCATAGGATGCCAATGGATCACAGAATTAGGAATCCGTTCTCAAATGAAAGCGTTTTTTTGATTCCCAACCCTACTTGGCACCATGTTGGAAATTACTTTGTTTTTTTGTTTGGTTTTTTTTGGTGTAGAAACTGTTACTTAGGGAGGGGCTTAGCAAATGGTCAATTAGAACAGAATAGCCTTGCAAACTTGCATGTACAGGCTCACTAGCACAGCAAGCATAAGGCCAGCAACATCAATAGCTGAACCGTGAGACAAGTAAATCAATCATGCAGCGCTGCATTCCCTGTTCTGGGAAACACTGCAGCTATGTTTTTATTAGTGAGTAAAACCTGACCACAATAAAACCTGACCAGAATAAAACCTGACCAGAATAAAGAGGGAAATTCACGTGCATGAAAAGTGTCAAGCGAGGTTAAAGTGGGTTTTTTCTTACAGGGGAGTTGCCTGGAGCTCAGTGCGCACAACTGTCCTGGATTTACTTAAAACTGTCAGCTAATCCTGACATGTATCTCAGCATAAATGGACATGATGTCCCCCACCACCCCATCACTCCCTCTCTACGCTTGTGTCTCTCTGTCCATCTTTTCCCTTCCCGCTCCCTTTTTCTTTATTGCAATGCCAGAGTCTGCAGTGTACCTGGCCATCACTCTAACATTGGCTCCTGACAACAAATTTGTGTTGTGACAGCAGTTGGCTTTAAAAACCTCTGGCCTTGCACTGGCCAGCAGCAGCTGCACACGTATGGTCCCACAATCTAAATACCTGGCCAAGAGCTCAGACAGAAAAGGGAGGGGAGATATCAAAAACACAGATCCCCAACATAAAAACAGTTCAGCGAAAAGTCATCTTCACATCAATTATCTCTCTGAATGAGAAAGTTGTGAGGTGGAATCCAGGGACACATCAGCATTTTCTGCAAGCTAGGGTCAGGACCTCTCCAGCTGACCTACACTACTGAGAGTCTGCTCGGCCCGGCTTTTACGACCCTCCTGTGTATTGGCTGCTCATGTTGTTCTTAGTGGTGGGTCAGGAGCTTATAGACAGGAACTTTGACAAGATTAACTGCAGCAGTTATGTCACTGCGTAGAAGTACAAACCTACTGTGACTTTTGGATTTTGCTTTGAAAATGTGAACAGCAGAGACCTTATTTATGAACATCTCTCATGCAAAAAAACAATCTGGTCAGAACCAGATCAAATCCAAAAGCGTGATTTATAAGGCCTGCTCACGTCAACATCAACACATTACATTGATCTCTCCAGTTCCCTGTCATATATCAAACTAAAACGGATTCCAATAATTGACCAAAGGTAAGTGTGGTGGACATATATTTGTTCCTTGGAATATTCTTTGCAATAACCCTCCAATTAAGTCTAGAATAAATCAAAGAGCTTTTTGTATAATTGAGGCCAAAGAACCAGACGCCTGTTTGTACTAAACAACAGAGCGAAGTGCTGTCTGGTGTCCAGTTTTTTTCATCAGTGTTCATCTACTCTGCAGGGTAGAGGCCGAAGGCTGAGAGGGGGGAATATCTGACCATAGCAACTACCAAACCAAGTTTTTTTTCCCATCTTGCAGCATCTATTCCACCAAGCTTACGACAGGACTACAGAAATTAACATTTATTTCTGAAACACTTGGAGAACTTCCTGCAACGAGACCACACACATGCATTTTTTCAGTTTTACCTAACTTAAACCTTTGTCTTCCAGGGACAGTCAACCAAGCAATATGTTCTTTTCCACCAACAGCCTGTTTCACTTTCACACAGCTGCACAAACTCACACCTATGAGGTGCACAGCACAACCCCAGTCTCCCACTGTTTGCCATTTGGAGCTTCCAGTTCAGTAAGTCTTCTTCTGTTGGCAACAGACACTGTTGGAGGTTCATTGCCTTGTTCAAGGACACCTTGTTCTGGGTTAGGAAAGTGAAGAAGCAGTAAACACCTGCAGAATGTTTGGCAGCAAGAATTTAAAGTTGATCTTCTGGTCAAAAATATGCTTTTCTAAACTGTCAGTTGCTACTTCTACTATCTCAGCAAAAAAGTAGAGACAGTGGGTGCTAGGCAAGAAATAAAGGATCTATAGTAATAGAAGGTGGCTCTTACAAATTAATTTCCATTTTTCAAAAATGTTTGGTTGCATTACCATACTATTTCATAAAGTAAAAAAAGAGGTTGCTGCTAAAAATGTTAATACTATGCTACAAAATGCTACTGGAAAATGTAGTTAATCACTAGTGCCGCGACAAGTAGCATTACTACAAAGATAGATAAACCTGTTTTATATTTGTTCAACTTTGCATCGCATTGCCCAACATTCACTTATACTGTACTCATTATATACTAGATATGTATGAAATTACACCTAGACAGAGGAATGGTTAACAAAAAGTGGCCTTACTCTGCAGTTCCTAATTAGTCAGGGCACAAAATTTCTGTTGGTTTTTGATTATGTATCAGTTTATCTGTAGTCATTTCCTCCAGTTAAATAATGATTATGAAATAATGATAATGATGAACTGAGTGAGATGATGTGAACAGAAAACTTTTCAAAAAATTTGCCTTTACTTTAACTTTTTTTTTTTTGTCTTCTCATACCCATCTTGTTAGCTATGTTGCCTTCACTTTCTTTTGTTTGACAACAATACACATGGGTTTGAAACTAAAGGAATGAGTTGTTAGTTGTTAAATAAATGCCAAGGTTCTTATTTTGATTGTGATGATATTGTTTGGACGAACACTAAAACATGTTGTTATAAAGTTTTCAGTGCAGTGCTTTTTAAAGAAAACCTTTTTAAAATTTGATTGTGAATCATCCACTGTATTTAAAACTGAAACTGTAAAACTTTTTTCTTTTCACCGTTTTAACAAACGGTGGAGTTGTGCGAACAAAAAGATTAACATTAATGTCTTGCATTTTTCCATATTTTGTATTCAATTTCACAAGAAGCCATACGTGTGTTGTCACTACTTATGATTACATACCAGTAAATATGCATAGCTGTTTATGATTAAGATGTCTTTTAATTCTGAAAGGGTTAAGTCACATTGACAAAGAACATTATCACATACATCAACTTAGCCTTTAGAGGGGTAGTTCACCTTAAAATTAAAAATTCAGTCATAATCTACTCAACCTCATGCCGATCGAAGGTCAGGTGTTTTTTTGTTTTTTAGTCCACAAAACACTGGTGAAGTTTAACAGGAAAAAGGGGCTGCAGCAATCTCCCAAACAATTGAAGTGAATGGTGAAAAATGCCTCCAAACCACTCGTCCGAAGTAATCCAAGTGTCCTGAAGCCTCAACATGCAAAGCTGTTTTGAAAAATGCCATTGACGCTATGTTTTTAGCCTCTGTGTTCACTCACGTTCAAGTATGCTTGCTCACGCACACACCACACAACATCTGTGACGTTTTTCAAAACAACTTGGCATGTTGGGGCTTCAGGACACTTGGATTGCATCAGATAAGCAGCATGGAAACATTTTATTGTTTTTTGTTTTTAATGTTTGAAACTTGGTCACCATTTGTTTTAATTGTTTGAAAGATTACCGTAACAACTGTTTCCTGTGAAACTCCAGCAGTGTTTTGTGGACTTTAAAACTTCACCTGTCTTTTGAATAGCATGAGGGTAAGTAGATAATGGCTGAATTTTCATTCTTGGGTGAACTATCCCTTTAAGAGGTTCAACAAGTTTGGGATTTGGATTATGTTGCAAGGAGCTCTAATGACAAATTCTGTGAATTAGTAATTGAAGGTTTATTAATTCAAAGAATAAATGGGAAAAAAAAACTATTGTAGTATTTTAAAAAACATTAATACATCCTTGTGTTAAGCTGTCATACTCCGTCAACTCCAGATATCAAGCACTAAATCTATTGTTTCAAAAAATAGCTGCTCTGTTTCCCAGTGGCCCAGGGTAAAGTTTGTGGTTACAATTTGAATTAAGGACCTGGTCTTTAAGAACTGGGCCGACGACTTCATGGCGAGACTTCATGCGAGCTATTTGGAACTCTGCATGAGCCTGTCTGTCAGACCAAATGGAAGGCAGCAGGCTGCCGCTCGAGTTGTTTAGTAAAAATAAGTGTGTACTTTGGCCTCTTAACCCACCATCCCGCTTCACAGAGCTCTCTCTAAAACCACTGGGGAAAGTGAGAGTACCAATTTGTACATGGAGCATGTTGAGCAGTTCATTGCACGTCCCAGCTAAAGCACTGCAGCGTGATAGGGAAGATATTCACCTCATGAAGAGAAATAGTTCTGTTCGTGGCCATTTATTCCCAGAGACTTGTTCTGCAAAGACATGTTGTCCTTACTGACTGAAACATTTTTCCCCCTGGCGCTTTCCTCACTGTGTTTTCTCCAACTATGTAGCCTTTAACATTTTCCTCTTGTATTGATATAAATTCATATGTATGGATGGACTGAATGTCACTACAAACTCATTCTCAGCACAAAGCCGTACACATGCAGCTGCAGTTGTCATCTCATAGCCTGTGACAACGTTGCACGAGGAGCAAATGTTTTTAGGCCCATCTGTGTGGTCTAAAGGTCTAAAGTTTAAAGTGCACTTTTGCTAGATAAGTGGTGCATAATCCAGGCATAAAGTGGCGTAAACTAGTTAAACTTAGTCTTTTAATTGAAAATCGGTGTGTTTTTGAAAATAAGCAAAATAAACTACACTTGCAGCTTTATTGATTAAATAATGATTTTGACGAAGTGGAAAAGCAACTATCCTAAACCCCATCAGCAACTTCAGTTGACAGCATATGAGCAAATGCACCACTATTTATTGGTGAGAACTCAACTTGAACTCAACTTTTTAAAAAAACTTATTAACTAGGATGAGGAGCCTTATTGTAAAGTGTAACACACACCTAATTTATAAACCATTTATAAGTACTTGTTATAACTTGTTGATAAGTGTTTATTAATAACTTATAAGGTATTTATAATAGGGATGTAATGGTATCGTTAATTTTGCAATATTGCGATAACAAGAGTGCCTCTGCACTGTCCAGGAGGACATGTGATGGTATCAAACAATAGGTCTTCCAGGAAAAAAAGTGTACTTTGTTTCTGCTGCAGCGGAGCAGAGCTGAGGGAACTGGGCACTGCACAGACCATCAACCACTGCAGCTCTTTCCTTATCACTCGCTGAAGAAGGAAAACAATCCGATGGCTGAAACTTGACTGTCAAGGCTTTTGAACGAGACAGAAGCAAGCTGCAGTGAAAGACATCGCATGTACGAAGCTCTCAAACAAACTTCACTGTCGAGTTAAACTCAGATGTGTTAAAGAAATAAAGTGATAAGATGACTGGAGTTTAGTTTTACTATCTCTTTGGTGGCATATGGAAAGAAAGAAAAAAAAGTCTGGTAGCAAGAGACTTGCTTAACTGTGTGTAAAAAAAAAAAACCTCATCGTCTTGTAAATGTAATAGGTTACAGATTACTAGTTACCCTATTTAAAATGTAATAAGGAATGTAACTAATTTAATAACTTTATCAAAATAATGCAACTTAGTGCATTGGATTACTTTTTGATTTCTTTCCTAAATTTTTACTGAATGTTTTCATTTGTTAACCATTTTTAAATGTTTAATCAGGCAGTGGCAGACTCAGGGTGCAGCAAATTCAAACAAAAGAACCAATCAAAAGCATCAGAATTGATTCAAACTTTGCTAAAAGTCCTTGTCTGGAAATGGCAAAAGAAGATATTGTGCACATCAAGAACATGCAAAGAAACAAAATGGATGTTATTCACTTAAAGCCTAAGCTTGTAACTGTTATTGATTACAATTACTTTTTTGTATTTAAATTCCATAATTTTGTTACATGTAACTAGTTACTCCCTGACACCGTGCTTTATAATTCTCCTATAGTGCTGTACAATCATTATAAGTGTGTTCATAATGTGTTATAATGTGTTATGTTCATAATGAGTCGTTATGCATTATAGAGACAGGCTTAACAGAAAGTGTTACCAAAATTTCTTTGTCAGTCAAAGTAGACAGCTTGTGATTACAGAATTAAATGTTCAGTTTTCTTCTTTGGAAAAGACAGTTAATATGATAATTATTAGTCTATTAAGAAAACAAAGGAAGTTTTTGCACAAACAGGCGTACACCGGGTTTTATAAATCTGAATTTTTTTTGGCATACGTACGTTTCCTCATTTGTACATAAGTAAACATTAAATGTGGATTTTATGCACAGTTTTATAAATGAGGCCCCTGGTCACTAAACCAGTGCGTTATCCACACTAGGCTTGCTGCAGTAGTTGGTATTACAACTGTCATACAGTGTGTGGGCATACACCTAGCACATTACCTGCCCACTGTCCCCACCGTCGTTTTGCCTGTTTTTTCATCAGTGCATAGTTGCGTAATGGACAGAATGTAAATGCATGCTCTTGTTCCACACCAAGGTGTAGTTGGTGGTGTATGCAACACTTGCTCATTTGCCAAGAGGAAGAAGAAAACAGAATGGATGCTTGTTTTCTTTAGAAAAATTGTGCAAGGAGATCCACAGTTACCTACATTTATAAATCGAGGCCGGCGGTAGGTATGAGCAGGGGTGGGCTGAGCTCACCCAAACGTGCATTTGTTCACCCAATAAAAAGTGAAGAAAATGTTGGGGTTTTTTTGCTCAGCTAATTAAAAAATTGTATAGAATTTACTGCTACCATTTCTAGCTTCTGATTGGGTGGGCAGACAACAGCCCGCCTCAAAAGTCGCCCACTCAGTGTTCAGGTTAGGTACAAACAGCATACACAGTTCAGTTTCAAGCAGACCTCTCTGCGGCGGAGATTTTCTACCTGATTTCACGTGAAAGGCTTCATTTACTGTCGGTTTGTGAATGCAGAGGTACTAGCGTCAGCTTACAGTTTGTCCTTCATTTATCATTTCAGTCAGAGCGACTTACAATGGTGTCGTTGAAATGTGTCTTTATTTTAAGCCTTGTGCTGCTTCCACCCCTGGCTATGTTACTGCTAGCACATCCGAGGCTCCAGCGGGAAAACCCTCCATGAGCACCGACCAAAAGCTGATCCCTCTCTCTGCTGGCACAGCACCACCTGATGCAGTTACACCATCCCAGCCAATGTTAACCAGCCACCCAAGGTGTGCATTCAGTTGGATGGAAAGGTGGAGTAAAGAAAGAACGAAAGAAACAGGCCTAGATAAAAGAATGTGACCACAATTGTTATTTGAAAGCCTACCAGTAACTAAAAAAGAGAGAAGTTGAAAAGTATGAGAGTGAAAAAACAGAAATATTCATAATAATATAAAATGTTAAAAATAAAAAATGAAAAAATGAAGTTTTATAAAATGTGAAAAAAAGAAGGAAAAAGGAAAATGTTCAAACTTGGTCCTGTTGGCTTATATATACATAGGCTTTATAGTCGCTCTGTATTTTGGGCAGGTCATAAGATTGAAAGGTTGATTTAGCTGTTGTCTTTGTCAGCCCACTCTTGGTTCGAGTTTGAATTAGGCTGTTTTCTTATTTTGTAAATATGGCTATGGATAAAATTACCACTGGATTAGGTGTTAGGGATACTAGTCCACTACATGTGGAGCCATCTACCGACCACCAAGTTGCCCATCTATGATTTCTATCAGCCCACCCTAATACAGCCTGCTAAAACTGGCCCTGTTGTAAATCACATTTTTACATTTAGAGTGGATGGAAAACAAAGTTGTTGCCCACTGCTGCCACCAACTGGAATGGATGGACTGATGTCAGTTAGGTTGCGCATATGTGGAACACCAGATCAGTGGGGACGCTCGACTGTAGTATGGATTACGAACGAAATGCAGAAAGTACGTCTCATTCTTCCAGCAACAGCACACAGTAACGAAGGTCAGACTTCGAAATTCACGAGACAGGAATGAGGAAGGTTTACAGACAAGATAAGAGCAAAAGATTTAGCATCAACGTGAAAAAGGAAAAAGCAGCTATTCTGTAATGCTTCAGATATAAACTCAATATTAACAGGGAAACTGATAATGTTAATGAGAAACACGTAGCTGGTTACCTGAGATGCAGCAGTCTGTCACCTGCAGCTCTCCATCAAACAGCTCGCTGTGGCTGATCTTTCTTGTTAAATTACTCACAAAAAGATTTTAAACTAATGCTGTCAAAAATTGACTGTTGTTTTGTAGACACAGTTTAAATGACGGTAAATACCAAACTCACTGATGCGCTGTGACAAGCATGGTAATGCAACAATGTCTCATTTAAAGGCTTCTAGTCGCTCAATGGTCAATAATCTCTCTCATTTTAAAACCTCAGGACAGTTGAGTTGTAAGAGTAACATGACTTTGGTCTTATTTGGTCTTTGGTCTTATCTCACCTGTCAGGGGACTCTGGGTCAAAGCAGGTCTTGAGAACGTCGGTGACTTCCGGGTCACAGCAGTCCCCATCATCGTAGTCGTAGTGTATGCTGTTGCACTCCATGTTACAAACTCCATCCTGTCTCTTCCAGTTGTAGCAGGGTCCCAGTCTGAGGCAGTCCCCTCCATCGTGGCCCGTCCTTGGGTGGTCGCACTCTGGGTCACATTGGCGGTTCCCAATCTTTCCAATACGACAGTTGCTGAGGATAAACTGCTGTCGGAGGCTGGAGTTTTTCACAGTGTGCACGCTCAGATCAAATGTGATGTTGTAAGGACGAAAGGCTTCAGTTAGGGCCTGGTGCTGGAGCTGAATCTGGGCTTGGGACACAGTGGGATTTTTACCATCGTCATTAGAAAGGTTGACAATTCGGTAGCGCACTCGCTTGGGGACACGGAGTTGCCAGTTGTTGTTGTAGCCAAAGATTATGTCGGTGTTGTCGCAGGGTGTCAGGCCGCAGGGTGGCGGCAGGAATGAAGAGAGGAGTTCTTGTTCAGGAACTGGAGTGGTGATGATGGTTGGATGGAGACCAACTTTGTATGGAGTCCATAGTTGTTCCACCTCAAAATTAGAAGCAAAATTCAACATTATTTTGATTAACTTCACACTATTTTTAGGCCAATTTTCATATGTACTGCAACAGTTAAGTTTATAATGTTTTTTAATTTGCCACAGAGAAAACAACTAATTTCTTATTATTTGTATAGTCCAAAACATGAAAACAACAAATTTCTACAAAGACAGAATAATTTGTAGAGAAATTTAAAATAGTCAGTTACATTAGTAAAGTCGGCCCACATTGCCAAGAGTGGTTTGCTTTTGTCACTTTGAAGTGGCTGTTTCAGCAGGTCCTCATGAGAGCGGGCATAACCCCACAAGACCACGCCCCCAATGTGGCCCCTGAAGCTGTGTCCCTGATCTGTTTGGTTAGTGCCGAGAAAGAGCGTTCTGCACGTTTTCATGAAGGGACTGTACAGATTCCCAGACTGGAGGCTGTTCTCCCCCACCTGACAGGAAAATCAGAGGAGAAAGGACAACTAAGAAGAGAGGAGGGGCAAAACAAAATGGCTCTCCATTTCATTACATTATGAACATAATAACATTTTTCATGACCTGTCCCAATCTCTGAATTTCGTTAGAACTTTTTAAAGAGCATCAAGTCATCCAGGTTCTGCAGCCGTCAATGTTGAGGCAATGTCATTTGGGGAATTTAAGGCCATGTAACATATTGACTCTTACCAAACAGCTCTGATTGGCTGCAACTACAATAGCCCACACATAAATCAGGAGTTCTGGCCTTTGTCAAACCAATGCAAATCAAACTTCTTGCATCATGTCAAATTTATAATGCACTGATGGGTTGTTCATGGGTGCTTAAGTTCAAATACCAGATTTATTACCAAAAGATGGAAACAGTGAGAGACAAGTAAAGGCTCTCACTCTGATCTACAACCTTGATCTGCAGCTGTCATGAAACAGTCACAAAATCATGGTCCACTTAAGAATTTGAAAGCTTTCAGCCACTTCTAATGGTCTTTGAAGAATGACTTTGCTCAGCTACGTTGAAGAGGGATCTGCTGACATTCCAATGTCGGCTCTTCAGTCAACATGAATTTTTGATGATTATGTGATGTGGGTAAAAGTACTAAATAAGTGGACCTTGAGTTGTGATTGTTTTCTCAAAGAACTATGATGTTATTTCAGTAATAAATAAGTTGTAAGGAGAAAGTCAGAGACCAAACTCAATCAAACTGCGAACAGTTGTTTAGCCATACACACAAATCACGCACCTTAGCTCCATCAACATACAAGGTCATGTGGAGGCCGTTGTAAGTGGCCATCAGATGAGTCCAGGCATTGGCTCGGTATCTCTGGTGGCTATAGACTGTGGTGGATTTTACAGCTCGGTCCGTGCGAAGTGTGAAGTAGAACCGTGCGTCTTTGGCCTCTGCAGGTTCTACAGTGCGGATGCCTACCGACCAGCCTTTCTCACTCAGTGAATGGGAGCAGTTGTCAAAAACACCTATGGCGAAGGGGAAAAGTAAGATATTCTGCAAGAATATGGTGGACAAAATGCAAATACTGTAGTCGTTCAGGAAATATACAAATGGTCATTGTCCTTAGGAGAAATTAATAAACAAAAACACAAGCAATCCTTCCAGCTGATTGTAGTCCAGTGGACAAAAGACAACTGTGAGGGACAGGGACAGACAACAACGCCGAGACACACAGATAATGCGTATAAAGGCCCATTAATACATTTGCGTTGAATTTACACACAGTCTATGTTGCAACCTATGCAGATGACCTATGCCTCTACAATTGCACTGCCAAAATGGTAGTTAGTGGTGGGGTTTCTTCATGCATTAAATGCATACTTAAAACAATGACATCTGAATGTGAGTCAGTTATTTTGACATATTTTATGAATGTTCAACTACAGTAACTTTTACTAAAACTACTGCAAAGCAGAAGAAAGAGAGGATGGAGGTGGAGATGGTGTCAACCACTATTGAACTGAATGAGGATGAAAGAGGGTGAATTTTTTTGTGTTTGTCTGCCCCCTTACAGACATGGACAAGGAAATGAGATGTTACAAAGCAGACTAACCCCAGTTGTTGCTGTCTGCTTCACCGCAACATATAGTTACAGTGCTAGGGAGGTGCACATCAAACTACCTGTAGAGATATGCATAGATTAAAGGCAAAGGTATAAATCCATCTTAAGACAGAGACAGAGAAAATAGGCAGAGCCAAAGACAGCATGAGAGAACAGAGAAGGGAAGAAGTACGGAGATATTTCACTCAGCCATGGCAAGGCTGATGTTTCCATCTGCTGTTGCAA
Source organism: Naso thynnoides (assembly GCA_029783665.1). Taxonomy (NCBI): domain Eukaryota; kingdom Metazoa; phylum Chordata; class Actinopteri; order Acanthuriformes; family Acanthuridae; genus Naso; species Naso thynnoides. The sequence continues at coordinate 2,916,657 of JAQLOL010000004.1, forward strand.
CAGACACACACAGATCCACATCTGCTCCCCAGATGTCGAACACTGGGACAGCGAAGGTTCAGGGAACCCCTTCACCCTCCTCAAAGCCGAATGTGTGTGTGTGTGTGTGTGTGTGTGTGTGTGTGTGTGTGTGCCCGTGTACAGGCTTACATGCGTATGTGTAGCAGTGTGTGTAAAGTGGGCAATTGTAGCAAAATATCCTCAAGGAAGCGAGTTTCATGGTTAAGCGTTTAGTCCAGTTATTGAAAGCAGTGGTTAGGATGCTGTGGCTTTGCTTAGTGAATTAGGTTATACATAGACATGTTATGTGTCGGCCGCTGAGCAGTTGTCCACTTGTCAAAAGGACCGGGGATTGATCCTTGGCTCCTGGTAGTCTACATGACAAAGTGTCCCCTTCCATCAGTGTGTGAGTCTGTTTCTGATGAGCAGGTTGGAGCTTTGTATGGACCCCCAGCCATTATTGTGTATGAATGTGTAAATGCTGACATGCAGTATAGAGGGCTTTGAGTGGTCAATAGACTAAAAAAAAGTGCTATATTAATGTATTCGATTCATAAAACTAATGGAGCACTTAATGACCAAATCTGTATCACAAGGTCATTTCCAGGAAAATCTGCTGGATTGTTGTACGGTGTACAGGAGGAGGGCATTGTTTAGACCAAACTTCAATTTAGCTGTAGTTCTCACTTTTTCAGGCTAAGCAGAAAAAACTGCAGCCAAAAAAGTGACAACATTCTGTTTGGAACAGGAAACAACAAGGTTTATGGGAAATGTGGTCCACATGTTGTTAAAACATTTGTGCTCCCACACACGTTGGCTACCATTTGTCTCTTCCATGGTCCCACTTGTTTACATTTTTATACTTGTTTATATTTTTATTTGAATTTAATAAGGTTCTTATATTTTAAAGCTGCATTCTTTTGTGGTCACTATTGTCCTTTTAACTCTGTTTCAGTCTCAGTTTGAAGGAAATATTTGTCTCTTTAGCTACTAAGTGCTCCACTTTGTTCACCAGCAATTGTCACAAAATTTGTTTGTTTGCTGCACTGTATCATCAGAGCTTTTTTTGCTTTCTGTGAGTGGAAAAGATACTAATGAGAGGAGCATAAACCAGAACAACAAATTTATGGACCAGAAAGCCAAAACAATTAGCTGAAAGGTGCCACAACACTGTAGAGCTAAAGGCAGAATAGGAGATAATTCTCTGTTGCTTTATCACTACGGGGAACTCCTTTTACATTACATACAGTCATTAGATACAATGTTAATATAAAAATATTGATAGTGCACCTTTAAAAAGTACATTAAAGTACATTACATTATTAATCTTAGTAAATGTTTTTTTAACATTACTCTCAAGGTCATTGGTCTTTTTGTGATACACCATTTTATACACTCAATTAGAATTGGAATTGTCAGAGGGGAAAAAAGGAACTTTTGCCAATATCCAGTATTTCCAAATTCATGCTAGTAGCATGAGATAACCCATTAATATACAGTAAAATATCTACAATATATAAAGCATACCATAATAATGCAGCATTTTTCAAAATGCAAAATCAGTGCCACCATTAAATTGTTTGTCTAGCACTAATACTCTGGACTTTTAACATTCTGCAACACATACAGTAACATAACAATGAAGGATGGCACAAATAGATTTATAGGGTCATCCCTGACCATTACAAGAGGAACGAATGTCAATGTCACGTCTGGCAGGAACAATAGGAGTTTGTTTTTCACTGTATTTGCCAGATTCCCTCAGGACACTACAAAGAGAAAGGCCCATGCCACAAAATGCCGCCCTCACATAAGGAAGCAATGAAGGGAAAAAAAAAAGTTGAGTAATGGAGTCGGATCTTTGATCAGAGTAAATGTGAGTGGACATAACAGTCTGTGGTCTCCCTCACTATCTGGACAGCACCATAGCGCTTTTCAATTTGTTTGATGTATGTGTTGTTCTGTCAAATGTGCAGCGTTGCAAAGGTAACATTTTTGATGCTGGCTTGTTGGAAAAACAGTGCTGTTCATGTTCATGTGAGCATGCTGCTTAAATGAGGGTTTTATAAGATCAATGTGCCGACAGTCACTGCTCAGAATCAATGGAAATAGTCGTGCTAACTATGAGGACTGAGACTCAGTGAAACATGATGGGAATTTACATGACTATGTTACCATGAGTGAATGAAAGACAATGAAAGAAATCTGTTTGTATTTGTTGCAACAAAATCATGTTCTTGTCATTGGATTAATCATTATAGATCATTGTGGAAGTTATTTCCTGGGTGTTTTAAAAAGGATTCTCTCTTTTTTACTACCTGGCTCTTAATTTAATGGCTGTTGATGCAATTTACAATATAGCACTGAGGTGTTAAAGGAGCAGTGTATTGTACACAATAAAATAAATAACAGGCATTTATCATCACACGCATCACCACTAATAATGTAATGATGATAACAAGCATCTTTATCGTGATTAGGGCTGCACAGTTCACTGAAATGAATTCAAAATTACAGAATGACCTACTGCAAGGTTTAAATCTCAGGGAGGCAAAATATTTTTTTTTTTTTAAAGAGAAATTTTTGTGTCAAAATACCACTTAAAGGTACAATTTGAAAGATCTAGACATATTTTTATTTTATTTTTTTAAGTCAAAAAAATGAACTAACCCCATCAACAGAGCCAAAAGAAGCAACAGCTTTGGTGGCATGTCAGAGTTGCCCACATTTCATGTTAGAGATATACACCGTAAGCACCCAGGGAAGTACTTCCTCTGACGCGAGATGCCTATAGAGGATCATTGCAGCCTCTGGTCTGCTGCAGCTGCAGGACGAAAAGAGTCGAACCTGCCTTAGGAAATGGCTCGTGTGCTACAAGCTACAAGATACAAACAAAACATTGGCAGAAGCACCTGAAAACGACCTTTATTAACATGGCAAGCCAAATATTCCGAAAGAAACCGAAGTCCGCGGCCAATAAGAGGAGCGATGAAGAGGCAAAAGAGGCAAGACCCAAGTGAATATTAGTGTGGTTTTCCAAAACTGCAAACAGCTCCTGAAAGAGAAACAGATGCAGTGTAACGCTGAACTCACATCGTTTGACTGGCGAGTAACACGAAATGTTGGCTGTTTGGTGTAATTTATCTCTAGTGTAACGAATGACAATGCAAACTGTAATAGTAATGGATAAACTTTCCAGATGCATGATGTGGATGTTTTCTTGTTACTATGGTGTTGCTAAAATGGAGCTAAGTGAGCTATAAAGTATCACTGATCTATAACGTTACTCAAACACTAAGATTGTAAGACAGCAGTCTTATTTTAACTGACTTTTGGAGTTTTAGTAGTTTGCTTGAATTTGAATGTCTGTTGTTTTTAGTTACTTTTATTTATAATGGATGACTGTAAATTGCGGTTATATGGACCCAGTAGTAGACCAACCGAAAAAATGTTGCTCCATTCACCATAGTCTTACAGCTTTGCATCACTGTTACAACATGAGACAACATGAGACAAGATTCTGAGTTTAGAAACTTGCTTTAACATATATGAGGCTATACAGTTCATTACGCTTGTGTCACTGTGCCAAATGGCAAACAGTGAAACAGTGTCATTGCCGTAATTAGTATATCATGAAACTCTTGTCCCAAGTATGAACAAGTAGCATGACGGTTATTTAATAAAAGGAATGTGTCTAAATAATGTGTCAAAAATAAAACACCTGCTCTGTCACATAATGAAAGTGTCAGTCTTCATTCTTTTTTAGGACCAGAATTCCTGTCAAGCCAACTTCAGTGATGTGTCCTTGCTCTTTATTCTGATCTGCATCTGTTTTCGTCAATAATGCTACCTCAGTGGACATCTGTTCCCACCCATTACAATGTTATATTATTACTGTAGTTTACAGCATTACAGTATACAGTAGGGCTATTCACCTATACTGTTCAGGGGGCCTCATTTTCAGAAAGCAAAGTGTCTGGAGGCCGGACATTACCCTCAGCTATTATTCTCATAATGAATGTATATAAACTAGAACAACGGTAGGGACGGAGGTTGTATTTACAAACAAAAAAAAGTGTGACATTAATTGCATCGCTTCCTCCTTTTGCACTTTTAGTTATTATTCTGGCAATCAATGCACCGTGAAAATTCTTCGTTTCGTTTATCACCTGTTGGCTCAGTTTTAAGTGTCATTTAGCAACTGTATTAGACAGGTGATGTATGTTTGTGTGCAAGTGGTTTGATTTAAATTACTCGACTCATTAAACCGTAGAACCTACTATACTCGATAGCGGTGTTGATAAGCTCAGACGTTATTGATTTGGGGTTTTTGAAAAATGTGGAACCAGGTCTCGATCCCCATCCCTATACAACGCTAAGGCTGCTACATACTGCAGGGGATCAAAGATATTCTGTATGACAGGAGCACTCTCTGCTGTTTTGAAGGAGTTTCTGTGGCAAAAACATCAATCACTCACAAGACTGATTTACAGCTGAGTTT
>JAQLOL010000004.1:2951539-2962677 GCA_029783665.1 Naso thynnoides
CTTTAACTCATATTCTGAGCAACAGTAAAGTTTTTCTTGGCATTTATTAAAAAAGCATACATGGTGATGAGCCTTGTGTTCTACAAACAAATGGGGAATTTTTAGATAACATTAGTGTTAGCTAACAGCCAAGACAAACCGAGTGTTTCTTTCTTAAGGCCCAAACATACTTTCTGCATTGCACGTCTGCCGACTCGTCCGCTCGTGTAGACTGGGAAAGCGGTTTCACTCAAACTAAAAACAACCATCACGCCAGCCTGGCTACAGGTGATATGCAGTGCGCAGATTGCAGCAGAGTAATCAAAAGATAACAGAGGAAGTTCAGTGGCTACACTTTCCACCTTCGCTCTTTTCTTTTATCTTTTTTTAGCCAGACCACTAATGTTGCAGCTTAAACAAAATCCGTGTCAACCAGGCAGAGACAACAGGAGAAAAACTAAAGGTTCTGTGAACATGAAGAAGAGAACATTCTTACCTGAATGGGAGGAATTATATTTTTTATTTGATGATATAAGAAATCTTTCAGCTTTAAATGAAATATGCTGTAATCAGTGTTTTCTAAGCTAAAACAAGGTAAGACAATACGTTGCTCTGTTCACACACGTGAAAGATTTTCCTTAGAGGCTGCAGCAGAGTACAAGCTGCACCCAAAAAGGACTGTTCATAACAAAGACTGCTCGAAGATTTACTCAAAATCTTGGTAGGAAACGACTTGAAAAAAATCCATGTTGCTGTTGTAACAACTGGACTGAAGTGTGGAGCAACCAGTTACTCACTAGAGCTGAGCCCTCAGTGCTCTTCCACGTGGACAGTCTGTGTGGAAAGAAAATTTTGGGCCACATCCAGATGTCTGTGGAGGGGTCCACGCGGACCCTTGCTGCCATGGGCAGATGATGATTTTTACGTCACACATACTAAAGCGGACAGCCGCAGACATGCTGATGCGGGAAGTATGAGTCGGCCATAAAGGGGTAATGCTGCTCCACCAAGCAAGTTTAGACAGTTAACCACTGTACTTAAACACTTTCTACAAAATGTGTTGAAATTGTATTTATTAGTGTCCTTATAGGTGGCTGATGTCCAGACTTTTGTATGCTTTTAGGCTTTGTGTATTTTCCCGGCATTGAAATCAGGTAACAATAAATGTCAGGAAACTCGTTTCCTGGCCAACTGTCGATGTCCGCGGACCGCTGGGGTTCAGTAAATTGTGAGGATTACTGTTGAGTCCAGCTGCCCTTTATATAAACAGATAATCAGTATTTTGATGTCTGTTTTTACAGTATCCCCTGCTAAATGCCACTATGTTGGTGGATGTTTTGCCACTCAGTGCGACTGAGGGGGCCTGTTCAGTAGGGAAAGTGACATCGGCTGTACCGTCCAAAGTTACATAAGACTAAACATAAGAAGTGAATACAAAACAAAAACTATACAAAAGCATTTAGACCCAAAATCACAGGTAAAGTGGCATTGATGTGATTAATAGCAGCAGAGTCAAGAAGTCTAAACAGCACGAATTAGAGGTATTCTCTTGTTCACACCATAAATGATTCACTTAGCTTAAATGTAGCGTCAGTAGCATTCATTCGTTGCTGTTTGTAAACACGACATTCAAACTGGACTCCTCCCAGCTCAACACACCTGAAGTATTGTAACTAGTGTGTACTGCATGTACTGCTATACCACTTACCTAACGTTACACAGCAAGCTACATTGGAATATTATATTTGTAATGGAGAAGTCGATAATTTAGCAAGCTAACAAGCTAACCGCCAGTGTTTAGCACCTACCTGTCCGTCACAAAGCAGCCCAACTCTGCATCACTCTTCTCAGCCTCTCTTTTGGTGCTCTAGAACGGCTGAAAGCCAAACTGACTCTCTCTCACTCTGGAACAAGTTTTATCTGCTCGCTCACTAGGGCTATATTTCCTTTTCTTTGTGCTATGTCCACATTCGTAACTTTCTCCGGTCTGGAAGGCGTCCAGTAGCTGTGCTCCGCGGTGCTCTCGACCTCACCTGCACGCTGTCATTGGCTGAGGGAAACACATCAGTTCACTGCGGTCACGCCATCTACGCTTCAGAGAAGCGTGGTCGCGCCATCGTTACTTAAAAATTGACTGCGCGTCTATGTCGCTCTTAACTTGTCCCGAGCAGGTCCTGAGTCAGCCAAGACATCAAAATACAGGCAGAGGGCGGTGTGTCTCCACACACAGTCACCAACACACATGTACGGAGGCCCAGAAGTGATGATTGAGCAACATTACTTTTGTATCAGTCCACATTTTATTTTTTAGTAAAATCCTACTGACTCCACCTTTAAGTTGGATTGGAAGAGGGAAACACAGTGTTTTCAAATCCACGAAGCTCGGAAAAGGAAGCTGCTCCTTGACCTTTGAAGTTGTTGCTTTGTTGTTTAAGGCACTGGAATAAAAACCGGAAGGCAGAATGTACCACTCGTTCAAAAAGACACCTGATGGAGCATAAGAATTCCCATGTTAGCAAATGTCTGTAAAGTCATTGCACCGTGATTTCACTGCCGCTGCTTACCTTGATGGTGAGTTCATATCAGACATGAGAGTTGCTTCAGGTTTGAAGGACACCCAAATGAATAACCTTGCTAAAGGACCTCCCCCAAGCGTTCTCTTATGCTTCCTGTCTGAATACATACCAACTTTTTTTCATTGCAGACCACTGCGTCCACTACTATGATCTACGCAACACTAAGCAGCCAATCATGGTGTTCAAAGGTCACAGGAAGGCAGTGTCCTACGCTAAGTTTGTCAACGGAGAGGAAATTGTTTCTGCGTAAGTCCACTAAACTTGTTTAGCGATATTGTTCTGAAACTGTATTTTGTTGGTATACACAAAAAACTGTCGTGACTGAATTGGTGACACTAATCTTTGGTGTTCATCGTAAAACTGTGCTTGTTTAGATCTTCTGTGCTGCAGGGTTGAAGTGTGTGAAGAATCCATGTTTTAGGATTTGAAGCTCAATTGCAGCAACAACCGTATTTGAAGCGTTATAGTCACAACAAGCTCGTTTGTTTGACTGAAATTTAACTTCAGATAGTCATTGCACCCTGTGACAAACCTCTCCGTCAGTTCTCTGTACTCATTTGTAAAAAAAAATAGTTTCCGGAGTTATACATGGTAATATAGTGATGTATACTCTTTTCAAAAAATATACTCAATATCTTCTGAAACTGCATATTGCAACTTGACTGATTGATGGAAGTTCATAGCCGCATGGCTATGTACTTGCATTAGAGCCCCTAAAACAGCTACTGTTTGTGTCAGTGTTTACAAAAACACATGCTTACATATGCTCTTGCTTTCATTTCACACAAAGCACTCAGGCTACATCCACATAGCTGCATCTTGAGGTAAAGACGGAGTGTTAAAGACGGTGCTCGTCCATATGTGCAGTGTGAGCTGTGTAGCAGCTCTACTCCTCGCTAAACGACATGTGTGTCACATGACCACTCGACGTCACACAGCTCCTGTTCATTCAGAGAATCTTTCCCCTCTCTGTTATCTAGTCTGTGGAATTAGCAAGTGATTGTTTTACCTCAATGTGTGCGCAGTCGATAGCTCACAGGCATTGTGGCGTAACTTACCCATCACAAGCTCCTTCACTACACGGCGTTTTGATGTAACATTTATCCCGCTCCAGAAAGATGATTACAGCCTCACAAGCTTGTCGGATGAAGACAGAAACACTTTGTCTGGATAATCCAAATGCGTTGGTGGTTTGCCGGAGTCTTCCCTCGTCACTTAAGTAATGTTAAGACAATGTGCAGGTTAATTTTGTAAAAACAACCACAGGCGCCCGCATTGTTGTCGTCGTTCCCTTCACATGCAAACTCACTTTTTTGTTCAGGTTGATCAAGGCCGATCTGAACGGACCTCAAAGTTTTCTCGCCATTCCTCTTGAAACACAACTCTGTTGAGAAGGTTGTCTGTCAGTGTAGATCTGATGGTGCCACTGAACACGGGAACCGTCACAGTTTGCCGAATAATATCTTCCCTCCTGCACATGTAAGAAGTAATAGCATGATGATAAAATGCAGAATTTAAATGCACAACACCTGCTAGCACAGACAACATGGTCAGTAACGCCTGTAAGTCATTATCCATGTTAAAATAAATCCGGGTAGTTGAGGCTCACAGATACGTACAGTATGTGCATGATTCATACAGGCTTGTTGTCTTTTGGGGAAATATTTACATGACTTAAGTGCGACCAATCACAAAGGGTGTCTGTGCTAGCATTTCCAAACTGCTACATCTTTGCCCGTCCATAGTGAGAAGTCAATCTGGAGGAATCAAAATGAAAGAAGGGCGCTATCGTCTTTAAACTGCTCCGTCTTTGAGCCACTAAGATGGCGGGTTAGTGAGGACAGAAGGCTCAAATGTAGCACTCGTGTCTTAAATTCGAGACGCAGCAACGTGGATGTAGCCTCAGATTTACAGGTTGAATCTGAACATATTCTGCCACAGAGTATTAAAACATGTCACCAAAACATTAACAGCTCTTAACTCACCGTGTATTTACACCCTTAAATTATCAGTTCAACGGACAGTCAGCTGAAGCTGTGGAACGTCAACAAACCTCACTGCCTGCGCTCCTTCAAGGGTCACATCAATGAGAAGAACTTTGTAGGCCTGGCCTCCAATGGAGACTATGTCGCCTGTGGTGAGGATTGATTATAAGAAAGTCTCTTCTGACCGTGTTGCATAGAAATATTCCTGTTCCCACTGAGCGGTACAGTTGGGTTTGGTACGGCACAGAGATGTCAAATGTTGGGAATGGTATCAAAATAACTGATCGCACCCCTTGTGTCGTCACTCCGGAGAGAAAATCGACCGAAGAACTGATGATCTTTGCAGCTTGTTAGAGATTAAATGCCAGCCGTAATGCTTCCGTTGCATTTTAAAATATGATATAATTTCTTCAGGCTATGGAGAATAAATGCCACGATAAAATCAATAATTGTAGCTGCTACATTAGTTTGTTTGAATGTAATGTTACAGTTCAGACAGAACAACGCCACTGCCCCAGAGACTCTGTATGTACGCATAGATCCATGTTTCAGTAAATAGATCTATTAATATGAATGCATCAGTCTAATTTCATTTTATTTTACTATGCTACGTAACAGTTTGGATTTTTATTTCATCTACATTATAGACTAATAAACAGAATTTATTGAATCTTTGTCAATTACAAAAAGTGCGTTAAGTGAGGTAATCACTTGGGATTATTTAGTCAGGTATGATGTCACGATACTTGGATATCTGATGTGGTTATGTGAAATATAGCCCGCCTACCATAACAGGGTACAGCGTAGTGAAAACACATTTCAGATGAGGGTTTTCTGTTCTGAGGAGTACCGCACTGTACCGACCTGTACTGTACTGCTTGGTGGAAACGGGGCTCAGCCATGCAGGGCTGTTTTCTTATTCACCTCCCAACGGAATACTACGAACATGCAGCTTCCTGTGACTTTCACACATACCGGTTGGTTAGAATCTTAATAAAACCCGGCTGTGTCTGTGTGTTCATACAGGCAGTGAAAACAACTCCTTGTACCTGTACTACAAAGGACTTTCAAAGACACTGTTAACATTCAAGTTTGACACAGTGAAGAGCGTCCTGGACAAGGACAAGAAGGAGGACGACACCAATGAGTTTGTCAGCGCTGTCTGCTGGAGAGCCCTGCCTGATGGAGTGAGTTCACCTCTTTATTATACTGATGTTTTGTTGCTCGTCACTTCACATATACGCTATACAGTAGTTTATTATTTCTGTCTGCTCTTCCTAACCTGATCACACCATTTTGTCAAGATTGAAACATGTTTGAGCTATGAAGAAAAATCAAATAGTATTTGTTTAAATGAACAGTTCTCAGCTTCAACTAGCTCCATATAAATGCCACGTTTGTTTAAAAAAGATGTTCCTAAGTGACGAAATGCTCATGATAAAGTTACACTACGTTAATGATGCTTTATTTTTCAGGAGTCAAATGTACTGATTGCTGCAAACAGTCAAGGAACAATCAAGGTTTGTGTTTTGAGACATATGCATAAAACATAAACATGCCAACAGCCAAATGCCAACTGCATCAAATGCCAGACTTAGGCTGAGGAATCATATCTCATCAGAGCTAGCAACTGGTTTAATAAGAAAATGGTTGATCTTTATTAGCCTGAGAAATGACTGAAATGATTAGTCGATATTTTCAGTTAGTTTTCTGTTAATCCTTTTAGATCTAATACAACAGGAACCTGATTTTTGCAGTCATGTGTTCATCATACCATTTTGTGTGTCTGTGTTTTTATAAAACCGTCTCATCCCAAATCCAAACATAATGCAACTGATACTTGTAGCAGTAAAATTACAGAGAAAAGACCTCTTGGAGAAAATAGTCGATATGTAAACTGTGCAGCCTTCGTCGTACAGGGTGGCAGCAGCCTCAGTGGCAGAAATGTCAAAACCTCTTTCAAATCTCTCCTTTCAATTGATTCAAGATGTCATAATTCACCTGACTTTCAGGCTTGTACTGTATAGCGTAAAGACAACAGGAGCCATTACATAGAGGTTATTAAAATGTGGATTTTGCGGCTACATGTCCAGTTGTTAATATACTGATAAAGCAAGCAGAGTTTTCCAGCTGTGTTCATGTTGTCTGTATTATTAGACTTAAAAATGTCAGTGTGGCATTAAATTACAGTTAATTTGGCCTTTTTGTACCTTCAGAAACACAGAACAACCCTGAGTGTTATCTGTCAAAGCAGTGACTGCACTTACCTTGTTTTCACCCATAGACAAGGAGAGCGAGCTACAGATAACATAACTGCTCCACGGTTTCTCTCCGCACAGGTACTTGAGCTCGTCTGAAGGCGCACCACCTCGTCAGCGTGTGATAAAAGCACCATCAGCCTCTCTTTGTTTGGTAGAGGAGCAGTCTGATGCAGGGAGAGTCGGGCTGCCTGATAAATTTGGATACCCGACAACACAGAAGAGCAGAAATGAACTGAAGCTGTGTTATCTTAAAGAGCTACAAATTTCAGACAGCAGTAAAGACTTTGGAGCAGCGCATCAGTGTAGCAGGAGAGGATGTGCTGTCATATTACTGCTGGAAACTGAGGACCTAGCTTGGGCACAATGGAACAAGACACTTCTGAAAGCATTTTTGTTTCTTTTCAGTCAAGTTATATCAGCGACAGTAGAACACCTCTTTATGGTTTTAGGTCAAATCAAAACTTGTACCTTTTTTAATTAAGCTGTTGCTGTCAAGGGTACATCCAGACAAACGCTACCGGTGTAATGCATTATCCCTTTTAAAGGCCAAAGCACAAGAGGAAATGACACGCAAGAATGAAGCTTTTAATCCCCCCCTCATTGTTTGTCACTGTATGGGTTTTTTTTGTTTGTTTGTTCTTTTGTTTTGTTTCAGATTGAGAGAAACCAGTTTTAATAAATGAGACTTGAATCTGTCAAGCATACTGTCAGTTCCTTTTCTGGCTTGTTGTGAGGTAGTGTACAGAAATCAAGGAAGGCCAAAAGATGTTGTTGGATGTTGAAGAAGTCCTCTGAGATTTTCTGTGGCTATCAGAACAGTGAGATTTGACATGTTTGTCTATAATCACAGTGAATCTCATGTAATTTAAGCAATTTCCAGCAATGTTACATCAAACTGGATTCTTTTTCCATGTATGTAAGCCATTTGTTGCTTGTTGAAAAATTGACAACCTCACAGAATTAGATTTAGTTCTTTTAAAGTAGCAGTGAAATTGCTCTTCACATACTGTAGTTTCAAACATCTGAAATGAGCTGCATTGTAACTTTAACAATTGTGGAGGAGTGACCCACGTTCACATTGACATTTAGAGGATTTTGGTAAACACCGCCAAGACCTACCTATTTTATGATAACTGAGTGAGAGAGGTGTTTTGTATTTGTATAACTGAATAAATTATTTCGAAACAATCTTGTCATGTTTGGTCATATTTTTAGTCGATACTTTTGACGTTTTGGTGATTCTCTTGACTGAACTTGTGTGACTGAGTAAGGTCTATGGTTGTTAATGGGTCTCATATGGCGTGTTTTAGCCTCATGTGAATTGATAATCTGTTAAATATTCATTTCAGAATGCGCTGACACTTCATTTAATGCCATTGCAAACCCTGTGGCTGTTGAACTTCCTGCGTGAAACCTGTTAGTGCAACATTTCCTCCACCGTGGCTCTGTTATTCAGGAAATGAACGCAGTCTTCTGCAGTGGCTGTAAAACTAATACAGAGACTTAAACTTTATGCTACATTAAAACTGCGTGCACATTAAGTTTCACAGATACATTGAGCAGAACCACAGCTGGCTCTGAATTTGCATGGACCTGTGACATGCAGACCTGCATTGCCCATGGATGTGTTAACATAATTTCACAGTTTAATTTGTTAATGGCAAATTGGATTATAATATATACCTATTATGCCACTGAGTATGTGTTACTGTATGTAACATTTAAAGGTCCAAAAGACAACTTCAAACCGTAACCATGCTGAACCTTAATCACTGGCTCAGTTTGGCCAATTAGACCTGTGCTCAAAATGGTGTTGGGTGGAATTACGCTGGCAATTATGTATGTGAGGTCAGCAGTCTCCTCACTAATGAGAACTTAAAAAATGTAAACTGTAGTTCATCACAGCATAGATCACCCACAATTCTATGACCGTAAAACCAAAGCATTTATTAAATTCAAGTGGAGTTCAGCCGGCTTTCTCACTCTGTATTTAAATCTGTCCTTTCATTTCTGTGACATGTCAAGACTTCTCTGTTGCATTTGTCTGACCCTCGACAAACAGGTGAACGAGGGAGTCCGCACAGTTCTGCAAGAGGTCTGAGCGGGCACCATAAGTGAAAGCACCAGTATAGATGGACCATGGTTGTGTGCAGGGGTGGACTGGGACAAAAAAATCAGTCCTGGCATTTTTAGCCCAGACTGGGCCACTACATGACCTCCAAGCACACCATTCTTACAGCCCCCTTAATCACGCGCACTACAAAGGAGAGCTGTATTTCTCGATCACAGCTAACGAATAAAGCACGGAGTTGTGAACACAAGGGTTAAAACTGACATACATGCATAATAGAATGAAAAGGGGGGGGTTTAAGCACAAAAATTCATAGTCATCTTCAGAGACTGGCCCACTGGGACAGAACCGGGTACGCCAGACGGCCGGTCCACCCCTGGTTTTGTGGAAATGTTTTGTTAATTTTAAACTGTAAAAAATAAGGGCATATGCATGCTGTGTAATTATTCTTTACAAGCAGTAAATAAACAATTCATGGACTTGCAACCCAAAGATGTAACCAGGTTTGTCCAGCATTAGATGTCCTAAAGAAAGCCAAACCAATGAAAGCCACACTGGGTCCCTGTGTGGTGAAAAGTATACAGTTGTGTCTAAGCAGTGGCTTATCCACAGGAAATGGAGAAGAAGTTGTGTTGATTGGCTGAGAAATTCTACTCTGTCACGCCAGGCTCATCATGCAGGCAGTGACAAATCTCACCCATTAATCCTGTCTAGTATTGTTAGAGAGAACAGATACTTGCAAAGAACTTTAGACTAAGTGCTCCGAGTTTAATTTATTAAATGTTGATTGATATCGGTGCTCATCTATTGTCTACAATTTAATTATTCGTCTTTAATGGTTAAAGAAAGGCAGGCTAGCCATTAAACTTTGACTTGTATAGATACTAAAAAAAAAAATGTGACTCAGTCAAAATTGTGGTAGGATTTTTTTTCCTTTGCTTTTTTTAAATGTCCGCCCCATTACGTAGTCATTTGCTGGTGGGAATGTAGTGAGTGCTGAGTTAACACGGGTCAATGGGAACCGGAACGTCTGTTTTCGAACAAGGGGCGGAATGTTTTAGCAGACGGACCACGGACAACCGACTAGTTAGCGGCCGTAGGAAACAAAACGGACGCAAGTTCTCATGTTACCCGTAATCTTGGCCGTTTTCAGTTACCCATATAACCAAACATTTCCTTCCAGTTTTGACTCTTGACTAATTTTATCCAGAGGTTGACACTGTAGTGGTGAAGATGGGAGTACCGAAATTTTACCGATGGATATCAGAGCGCTATCCTTGTCTCAGTGAAGTTGTCAAGGAACATCAGGTAGGAAAGCAGGGATGAATACAGTTAGCTTCACGGTCCACTGTGGCTGTTAGCCGCGGTGTTAGCTTAGCTAGCTGTTGGCTCTCGGCGGGCCGTGGAACTTTTTATTCCACGTAGCTTGCCACTGTTTTTCAGTCGACAGGACAGCTTTCGTGTTGCCAAACACTTATGTCTCCATATTTTTTTTTAAATATTCACGTTAAGTGTTTATACGCTGTAAATGTAATTTCAGTTTCAAAATTCCAAGTCTAACGTTATGTAGCGCTCTGCTTTGGTTTTTCTACCTGTACACATTTAAAACCTGAACTGGTCAAAATAAACATATCGTAAGTCAGTGAATGCTCCATCACAAGGCGGCTTAACGGAAACGTTAGGTCTTTGTTCGGCAAGAACATTCTGAACGACAATAAACCCTTCACAGTCAGCTAGCTAACTAACTCCATGTTAACAAGAGACGCGAGTTAACGTGATTCACAATGACTGCAAAGTTGTTTAACATTCAGTAATTCTGTCATCAGCGGGCAGCTGATACGAAGGTAAACATTTTCAGTTGACCCCATATTAACATCAGGCTATCTCCGCGTCACTGGTTTGGACTTAGATAACCTAGTATCGCTGTAGTAAGGAAGATAGTATTTCAGTGCCCGAGCAGCTGTTTCATCAGCTGGAAGTCAGGCAGTGTCACTCTGATTGCATAAGACCGGTTTGACTGAACCAAGAGGTCAACTTAGCGTTAAGTGTTTTTGTTCTGGGAGGGAGTTTCTAGTTTTTTGTCTGTCTCAGGCTGAGAGTCCTCCTCCATGCTTCTGAAGAAGATGAGTTGAGCCTTTCATTTGTGCCTCGTACTTTACGTTACGCAGAAGACCCACCACCGCTTCCACCTCATTGTTTTCCAACAAATCAGAACATACACGTTTTTCTGTTGTTGAGAGATGTGTTCCAGGATGTCAAAGCATGT
>JAQLOL010000004.1:2962769-2973379 GCA_029783665.1 Naso thynnoides
AATGTCTTGCTTTTTTCCCCCCCCCCCCCCCACGGTCAGATTCCAGAATTTGACAATCTCTATCTGGACATGAATGGGATTATCCACCAGTGTTCCCACCCAAATGACGAGGATGTTCACTTTCGCATTTCTGAGGAGAAGATTTTTGCCGACATCTTTCATTACCTGGAGGTGCTCTTCAGGATCATCAAGCCTCGCAGGGTCTTCTTCATGGCGGTGGACGGCGTGGCACCGAGGGCAAAGATGAACCAGCAGAGAGGACGGAGATTCAGGTAGAAGTGGATATGAGGGAAGGGAAGCAGGTCATTTCTGTCGTGGCTCTGTGACCTTGTTCCTGACATCACTCTCATGTTTGTGCCTTTGTAATGAAAGGGTGACCACAAGCTACAGCCACAATATTATTGTTATTGTTATTACGAAATTGTTATGGGATGATTTTTTCCACTTAGTCGATATTTGGGAACACTTCTTGCCCTGTCACCCATAAATGCTTTCATGTTGAACATAGATTGTTAAATTTAGGTTGTTCTTGTAGAAGCTTCTCTTGTGCTGACCAAATAAAGAAATGGAATCTTATGAACATGTTTGCACCATGATGTTTAATCTCAAGTGTCAATAGCCCCCCATTCGCTTTGACTTATCTGATTAAAATGACGGCAGCGTTCACAAACATATTTACACAATGTCATGTGTAATTCTGGGGCTTAGCAGTGATGTTTGTGGTGCCACAGTCGGCGAGCTGCCTAATAAGGCAGAATGAGCCCTAAAAAGACTAAGACTGAAATTTATGTTTGCTTTGGTAAAGACTGAAGGAACCAGGCGACAGGCAGGATAACAGCCCGAGACTGTAGTTTGACCTCCTCTCTCTTTTTTTTATATCGTGTGTGTGTGTGTGTTTATGTGTGTGTGTGGGTGGATGGGTGATTGGCTGTCTAGGTCCGCCAAAGAAGCAGAGGACAAGATAAAAAAAGCTCTGGATAAGGGAGAGGTGCTTCCCACAGAGGCTCGCTTCGACTCCAACTGTATCACTCCTGGTAGGAATGCTGTCGAGCTTTACACAAACGAACGTCCCGTTCCTTTGAAACAATAGCAGAAGGGGTGGGACAAAATATGGATATGGCAAAATATGTTGTCTTGAGTCTTGAGATCCAATTATCAGAGATGTTCCAGTACCATATTTTTCTTCCTGATACCAGTTCCAATACCCAGACTTGTGTAGCAGCTCATACCAAGCGCTGATCCCAAACCAGCCCATAACAATTCCTCTCAAATGTGAGGTGTAATCAGAATTTATTCAAATGCAAGGTTTGAAATAAAGCAATATAAAACGGTGGTGCAACAGCGACTTAGAAACTAAAATCTAATTCCTTACACATTGCCTTTTACTGGTGGGTGGACTTTCGAGTGTAAAATATTGTCAAACAGAGACATTTTGCTGGAGCCAGGCTGTAACACTGAGTTAAATGAGAAATAGGTGGGGTGGTTACTGTTTAGTGGCCAATAAATCACATGGTATCGGATTGGTGCACAGACCGGCGTGGTTGGCTGATGCTGATTCCCGAGGCATTTTCCAGTACTGGTGGCGGTATCGGAGCAAATCTAGTGAATACTGAATCCCTGGCGCCAATGTCGG
This sequence comes from Naso thynnoides, assembly GCA_029783665.1. Classification (NCBI taxonomy): domain Eukaryota; kingdom Metazoa; phylum Chordata; class Actinopteri; order Acanthuriformes; family Acanthuridae; genus Naso; species Naso thynnoides. The sequence continues at coordinate 2,964,403 of JAQLOL010000004.1, forward strand.
TATTTTAATTAGAATAACGCGGCGCTGTAAACAGCCGTGTTTTTGCAGTTCACATTTAAAATTGACTTTAGGTTAATATAATGACTGTGAGTTATAATCCATGCTGTTTTTTGACCTAACATTAAATGGCCTGTAGATTTAAAATTGAAAATAAGAGGACAGCGGCGGTATGTGATCAGCAGTCTGTATCCACCATATCCTGACTTAAAGTCGGTATCACAAGAGGTTAAAGTTTGACCGCTGCATCCTCCTTTTTTATTTAGTGTCAGTCGGCGTGTGGCTGGTCCACGCCAAGTTTAATTGACCGCCTCCACACAAGCCTGAATAAACTGAACTAGACAGGCAAACACACACATAGAAAGCACCTATCCAAAAGAATGTTGGTGTGAAAGCACTCTTACAGCATTCTGGTGTCATGGTGGTGCTGCTCCTCTGCTTGTTCTATGTGAAATCTCGGCAGTGTTGGCTCAGGCTCTTCCATTTCACTTTGGTGTAATTGTTTTTTTCTTGTTAACTGCTACTGTTAATGTCAGTAAATTAACATTCAGCGTTTTGAAGCACATCAGATGTAAATGTGCCTCTTCTGAGAAGTTGGCAGCACCTCCTTTAATCACACATCTTTCCTCAGGCACTGAATTCATGGCACGACTCCAGGAGCAGCTGAAGTATTTTGTCCACAACAAGCTCTCCACCGACAAGCTGTGGCAGAACGTCAGAGTCTACCTGTCCGGTCACGAGGTGTGTTAACAGCTGTTTTAAAAGGAAACGGACGCTGCAGTTTCACTGGCAACTCGTTGGCACTCGTGTCCGTGCCACTGTTCGCTTAGTGAAAATCTGGTACAACCAAAGTCAATGTTGCGTGCCGATGTGTGTGTTCCTCTTCCTTACAGACTCCCGGGGAGGGGGAACACAAGATCATGGAGTTTATCCGCTCGGAGAACAGGAAGCCGGGTCACGACCCCAACACCCGACACTGCCTGTATGGCCTGGATGCTGACCTGGTAGGGTTTGTGTGCCCGTGAGCTGTTAGTATTAGAATGTACATTATTGCTCAATGGATGCTCAGGCTGTCTCGCTCTCTGTGTCACAGATAATGTTGGGTTTAACCAGCCATGAGCCAAACTTCTCCCTGCTCAGAGAGGAGGTCCGCTTTGGAGGAAAGAAATCCCAGAAAAGGTTCCCCGTCCTGATTTCACGAATAGTCGTTGTTGTTGTTTTTCTTTTTAAATTGTTATTTAAATGTCTTTTTTGTTGCTTTCTGTCCCTGCAGGATAACAGCTCCAGAGGAGACGACTTTTCACTTGCTTCACTTGTCTCTGATGAGGGAGTACATTGACTATGAGTTCTCTGAGCTCAGGGTGAGACACACACACACACACACACACACACACACACACACACAGTGTTGAGTGTCACTGTGCAAAATCTCAGATGAGGTTGGATCTGGGGTTGTACTCAACTTTAATACACTAATTGTGCTCTATGTTCTGGTTATCTTCATTTTTATGTTTTCAGAATCAAATTGGTTCTGAATATAACTTGGAGAGAATAATAGACGACTGGATTTTAATGGGCTTCCTAGTGGGAAACGACTTCATCCCTCACCTCCCTCATCTTCACATCAATCATGATGCTTTGCCGTTGTTGTACAAGACCTACATCAGTGTTCTGCCCAGCCTGGGGGGTGAGAAACAGACACAGAAGCAGCTTTTTAAATCATGCTGTTTTTAATGACAGTGTTGTTGTCACAATGTAAAAATGCTACATTTCTCATGTTGCGTATAGAATATTTCCAAAGTGAGCAGTTAATATTAAGTTTTGTTTGTGTTGTTCCAGCTGGTTTGTGCATGTAAGCTGTTCTAATATAGAAACATGAGGTCCTTTGGAAACTCATTTCAAATATGTAAACAACAAAACTGAATCTTGTTCTGTTACTCAGGTTATCTGAATGAGAACGGCCATCTAAACCTCAGGAACTTTGAGAAATACCTGGAGAAGCTTGCTGAGGTGAGACATCGCCATAAAGCTGAAAAAAAAGGGCTGTTACCATCGAGTGTTAATTTTTTTCAATAGCAGTTAATAATTACTGGTGACCACTTATGATATTAAGTATTTACGCAAGTAATTGTACAAATTCACGTACATTTATGCATTATTACGTGTCATTAGCCTTTCACTGGGCTCTGAATGGTGCTGAGTTTCATATTTTTAAAGTGAAGTCAACTGTAAAAAGACATTTTGTATTGTAACATGTTCCGAATAAGTGTTTGTTGTGTACTTAATACTGAAACATGTCTTTGCAAATGTAGTTCAATCTGCTGAGAAGTTTGTCATGAAGTTAATGTGAAACTGAATTAAACAAAGTTGTTTTATGATTAATAACTGTTCCAATCATTGACACTGTTCCCTCCTTTCTCTGCAACTTTCCTCCTTTCCTCTAGTTTGACCGGGAACATTTCAGTGAGGTGTTTGTGGACTTGAAGTGGTTTGAGAGTAAAGTGGGCAACAAGTACCTGAACGAGGCGGCTGGATTGGCAGCAGAAAAGGAAGCTGCAAGCAAAGACACTAACAAGAAACAGGTCGGCTGTTATGTCAAGTGGTGCAGTAACAGAAATGAGAGCCCATTTCATTCGTTAACTCACAGTTTAAATTGTGTATCCCTGTTAATAGTATCTCGTGTATTTTGTTGTGTGTGTGCTTGCAGGATTCTGCTCTCTGTCTGGCAGCTCTGACTTCATCAGAAAAAGTGACAGGAGAAGGAAAAGGGTTAGCAGGAGACGATGAGGAAGAGGAGGATGACATATTTGAAACTGAGTTCAGGCAGTACAAGCGGACCTACTATATGACCAAGATTGGTGTGGATGTGGTCTCTGAGTAAGTGCTGAGAAAAACAAAAACACTTTTTAAAGGCAAAATAAGCGGTAGTTATACTAAAGGCTTGAGGCCCATTCGTACTTTCTGCGTCTGCATTTCTGTTGGTGTCTGCTCTGGCATGTGTGATGTCAAAATCCTAATCTGCCCGAGGCCGTGAGGGTCCGCATGGAGCCCTCTGCGTGCAGCCCAAAATTTGAAACCTTGTGGACTGCCTGCTCAGAAAGAGCCCCATGTGTAATCGGTTGCTCCACACTTCAGTCCGGTCGTTACGACAGCAACGCTACTGCCTTCTCAAGTCTTTTCCTGACCAGATTTGTTCAGTGTGACGCCTGTCAGTCTTTGTTGTCAACAGTCCTTTTTAGGTGCGTCTTGTACGCTGCTGCAGCCTCAGAGCAACTCTTTCACACAAGCGAACAGGGCAATGTTTTGTCTCAGCTTGGTTTAGTGTAGAAAACGCTGATTCACACAGTGTCATTTCAAGATGAAAAATTTCTCATGTCATTAAGAAATATATAATTCCTTCCATTCATGTAAGAATGTTCTCTTCTTCATGTTTGCAGAACCTTTAATTTTTTTTTTCTTCTGTTCTCTGCCACGTTGACATGGATTTAGTTGCAGCTACAACATTAGTAGTCCGGCTAAAAAGATTAAAAGGTTCAGTTGGAATGAATGAATGAAACCGCGTTCAAGTCCACACAACTGGACGCGTCTGCGGACGCGCAATGAGGGAAGGGCCTTAACAGATGATCATCACCTTGAGTTTACCTGCATGAGTGTTCAAAAGTGACACACACCAAAAGTTTTGCATTACATCTTTAAGGGTCTTTTTCCAACATCAGTGCACTGAACAGGAAACACTTCACTTATTAGTCATTAAATGAGGAAGCACTCTCTGCTGGACAAACAACATACTTGTACCTTGTTAAATCACTGGTCCTAGCATCATTTCCAGCCTTTAAAAACAGTTCGAATGTTGATGCCTACAACATAAACTCTGATACCGACACCTGTGATGGACCATTATCTGTCAATAACATGGCTAAACCGACATATCGGTCAGGCCCTAGTCTTTTTGACAAAATTAGTAGATTTAACTTTTTACCTTTGGTAAAATTATTTTATGAATTTACTTATCTAGAGCAATATAGAAAAAGAATATTGAAGAAATTAATGAACCTATAAGGTTAAATACATGTGTGAAAATTCCCCAGTAGTGAGTAGGTACCAATAAAAAATATTTTGATACCCATTCATTGGATTGTGATTCGTCAGTGATCCTAAATATTTTTTCTTATTCTGTCATTTTGCAGTGAGTTTCTGGCCAAGCAGGCCAAGTGCTACGTAGAAGGTATTCAGTGGATCCTTCACTACTATTACCATGGAGTTCAGTCCTGGAGCTGGTGAGAGCTTCTTCCTCATGCTTCACTCTGTCTTTCTTTTCATTACAATGACCAGGGGAGGTCAGACCATTTATTAAACTGGGAGCTTTACAGAAACATTTGTTTTTTGGAATAAAATATGATTGAAGTACTGAGTAATGGAAAGTAATTTAAAAAAATATTCTTTCTTCATTCTTTTTTTTTAGTTGAGGACAATAATAAGAAGTAAACTCTTTTCCCCTGTAACAGTTTGCTTCCATCTACTCTGTTTAGTTTGTTCTGCTTTAATTAAAATAGGATCAGTCTTTGAATAATAAGTGTGTGTCTCTCCAGGTACTACCCCTACCACTACGCTCCCTACCTGTCTGATATCAGGAATATATCAGGATTAAAGTTGACCTTTGACCTTGAGAAACCCTTCATGCCCTTCCAGCAGCTGTTGGCAGTCCTGCCAGCTGCCAGCATGGAGCTGCTGCCTGACGCTTACAGGGTAACACACTCTTGTCCAAACGCACACACTCACACACACGTCTGGGTTTCACTGTCATGTATGTAGTGAAGGAGCAAAACAGCAAATTACAAATGTTTGGTGTTATGCAATATTCAAACATGAAATAATAAAAACAACATATTGTTTTTGATGTTTCAGCACCTGATGACCAGTGAAAACTCCCCCATCATCGAGTACTACCCTCTCGACTTTAAAACTGACCTCAACGGCAAGCAGCAGGAATGGGAGGCCGTGGTTCTCATTCCCTTCATAGATGAGGTACGTACACACTTGAAGCAAAAAAATAATGTGACAGCTGTATGAAAAAGGCATACTCATCAGCAGTTTAACTGTATGTATTTGTGCTTTGTGTATTAATTAAACAGAGGTGCTTACTAGCAGCCATGGAGCCCTGCAATCACAAGCTGACTAAAGAGGAGAAGGCCAGGAACCGTCACTCAGAGTGTGCCATCTACTCACATGACCCCGACACAGATTTCATGTTTACCTCCACCCTGCCTCAGCTGTTCCCTAACATTGTCCACTGCCATGTCAGGTAACTGCCACACACACACACACACACACACACGCACATATCCATACTCTCCTCCACATCTCAGATACTGATACAGTTTTCTGAGCTTGTCTGACTGAATAACGTTTGACTTGTCCATATTGTCCTTTCCCACATGTGTCTTTGTCACACACAGTATTTATCACTAATCAGCCTGTTAATACCAAGATATTATTTTTAGTCCATATTGCCCCGTCCTATTTGATACTTTAGTAATAATCAAGTGCATTTAAGCAGATTATTTTGAAATAGAATGACTTAATTTGCATGTTTTCACCCTTACCTGGAATAAAAATGTTAAATATGTAACTAAGCAGAAAATCATTTCATTTTATGGTTATTATTTTCTAACAAGGTTACATTTTACTTGAAAAGCTATTTGGATTTTTGCTCCATTCATCTAATATGTTCACATGACATTAGAGAAAATCGATTTATACTGTTCGTCCGACTAAAACTAGACTCTTTAAATGGATGTTAACATGTTAGTCCGACTGAAATCGTACTAGATTGAATTTTTCAAAGTCGAGCTAACGCACCCAGATAATGTCATTGGGAGTCAAATTACTTCCGCCCGTATACGCCTCAACCAGACCCGGACTGGCCTGAGCAATCTGCGCATGTCAGTCGTCCCTGTGGCGTTCTTTGTCCCAGAACTCAAACAGCATAAATTTGTAGAAGAAAGCCAGTACGAAAACTAAAGTCCCGTGAACACAAGAGGAAACCTGCGTCGAATTTGTACCAAAAGTGAAATGTAAATAGGAGGTATGCCGCACTGTAAAGTTGTCCATGTTTTCACCATTCGACACGGATTTCATGAGCCACTTGCTAACTTGTTTGTTGCTTGCATGGCTAACCAGAGGAAGGTCCAGTAGCAACCAGCTGAACGGGCCATATCGCTGCCTACTGTAGCGGAGTCGGACAATAAATTGATTCTCCCTCAGCTCACGTATGCCAGGACAAGGACAGTAGTCCAATTGAATGGCCTAATCGAGCTTTAACCGTAGCTTAACTGTGCATGTAAACATACTCATTGTTTCCTCTTATATTACAAGGTCAGGTTATAGCTTTGTTTGTCTAAGCTTTCACAAACAAACAGCCAAGGAAACCAATTAAGCCACTGTACCCACTTAGCTCACACAGAGCCAGATGTTCACTGCAGGTTGGTTGTATTGTGTCTCTTTGTTTCAGGAAAGCAAACATCCCCATGGATGCCTGGCAAGTACCGTTGGACCACACCAGCAGACCCATCGACCGCTCAGCTCTGTACTTCTGTGGCTTCCCCACACTGCAACACATCAGGCACAAGGTAGGTATCTGTCTGCGTGTGCCTGTAGTATACTGGTGTTTAATGGCTGGGTCACGTTTAAATGGTCTAACCCCAACTATACACTAAGGTCCTCACCGAAGAAAGGTAATCCCCAAACTTTTGTCCAGATCTCCTGAAGTTCCACACTAATAGCTTTATGTAAACTACTTGGAAGTAGAATAAGTAAAAACGATAACAAGGATAGAAACTCGAATGAAAACTGCAGTTTTTTAAGTTTTCTGTCTTTGTCTTTGTCTCGCTGTCTTGTCCATGGGCCTCCTCACTTTTAGTTTTACAAGAAAAAGTGTGGGGTCCTCGTGTTCCAGCAGGCAAGCAGAGGAGAGAACATGATACTGGATATCATCCCGAGCCAAGAAGGAGAGGCGGTAAGCTTACGTTTGTTTTTATTGATCTCACTTGATAAAAACACTGAGAATATTTAGTGCAGTATTAAAGTCCTCTCTTCAAAGAGTTGCACTACTTATATATCTTAAAAAACATCTTTAGTCAGATTAACAGAAAATAAGCCTTTTGTTCATTTCTTTGATTAATAATATCAGTAATATCAGTTTTGGCAAAGGCACCTTACTAATTCTTACTTGGTGTCTCCATCTGACACTGCAATGACACAAACGTTCTCCAGGTCGGGCTCAAGAAAAGTGACGTGATCTGAAAAATAAAGTAGTTTTAATAGTTCTAATATCTCAGTTGTGACAGAAATAATGGAATGTAACAGCTAAACAAACTTTCAATAGTTAACAGTAACAGAGTTTTACAGCTTCTGTAAATTTTCACAACATGACAATCATACAAAACAATGAGAGTAAACTTCAGTTTCTTCTTGTCTACACTCTGTTCCATGCTGTAAATATTAAATGTCCACTCAGATGTTCTGTCTCTCTCTTTCCTGTCTTGTTTTTCTTTCCCTCTCTGCCTCTTTCTGCCTCTGCAGATATGTGATGATGTTGCTGCACAAGTACTGGGAAAGTCCGTGTTTGTCAACTGGCCACATCTAGAGGAAGCTCGCATCATTGCAGTCTCAGATGGAGACGTCAAGTAAGAATTATGCTGAGCCCCTGTGTCACATTGATGTTCACATTAGGCAAATTGTTCTGTGGTCATGTAGGTTTTTCACATTTGGTTTGGATTTTACCCATGTATTGGTTATCAATAAATTAAGTTAAATCAGAATCAGATTCAGGATCAGCTTTGAAAACAGAAAGGCAGCAAGATTGCTTCTGGTGTTCCTCAAACCACCAGTGCTCATGGAAGGGAATGCTTCAAAAAAAGAGGAAGGAACTTAAAACCAAAAGCATTGGCATAAAAGATCCAGATCCAGGCACTCAGGGTGGTTTGCAAGGATGAAAAGCCTTTATTTCATGGGGCTAGAAAAATTAAAAATACATCAATACGCATTGGCCTGCGCCTTCTTCAGGGTGCAGTGACACTGAGACAAAGAGAGTGATTGTAGTTGCAGCCCCCACGAGTGTGTACAGATCAAAGCATGCAGCATCGTTTTCTGGCCTCTAGGGGCATAGCACAGTAAACATGACAGATACAAAACAAAGATTACAAACAGGCCCTCTTGTGTCTGATAATGTCCTTGCATATTTACAACTTTGAAATCTTACATAAATAAATAACATTATATCACTGCATCTGCAGTGATGTTTACAGCCCAGTTTTCTTATTCTGGAGGTGCAGGAGTACTGAATGGGGGGAAGTTTTGCACAAATGATTTTTTTCTGCAGGCCTGACTGTCCTTTGAAGTCTGTTCCTGTCCTGTTTGGTGGCTAAACAAAAACAGACAGTGATGGAAGTGCTGAGAACAGGCTGGCGGCTCCTGAGGCAGGTTGAGCTCTGCTGGGCCTTTTTGATTATTGTGCTAATGTTGGATGCTCACTTAAAGTCCTGAATGTTAGTGGATCCCAGGGACCTGAAGGTTTCCACTGCAGGCACAGTGTTGTTGTATATGATTGGGGGGTTGGGGGTGGGGGTTGTATGCAGACTGCATCGTCCACTGACCTGTTTGCCCTGTAGGCAGACTGAAGGGTAGGGTTGGGCAGTCGTCTCTATTTTCATACCGTCCAATTGTGATCACTGGAGATCACCGATAGGCGATTCAGTCGCCAGAGGGGGTGGGTGGAGTTACGTCACAGTAGGGATGAGCAATATAGACTAAAAATTTTATCGCGATATTTTGTGGTATTTATTGCGATGACGATATAAATGACGATAATAAAAAAATGTACCATTCAACGCCATTGTTTTGACTAGTGTTGGGATTTTGCAACTTAAGATTTTGGCTATCAGAATTAATTAATGATTATCATAGATAATTATTAATTGTA